>JBBMKA010000005.1:3131474-3159430 GCA_037833695.1 Sechiopsis laciniata
TTTTGAAACTTTTCAAAGTTTGGGGGCATTTTTGACACAACCCCCATAGTTTAGGGGTATTTTCTATAATTTAGCCTTTGATTTTCTATCGCATGATTTTTTATTTTTGGTTATTTTACTTCTTTCCTAATGAATTTTGTTATATTGGTAAATGATTTTTAGTTTTTACCATTTCTGCAATTAGATTGGGTTTTTTAACGACTATAAGACCCCTAAGTCCATAAAATCTCATTGATATCTCATAATAGCAGCTATAAATTAATGTTGTTGAAAGATAATTTAAAACTTTCAAATCAATATTGAATAAATACAAAATGAGAGAAAACATTTTTTTATTACAACAATTAGGGAGGGAGGTTCGAACCTGCATTAAATGTTATTGTTTTAGAAAACATATTTAACGTATATAAATTATTTATATATATATATTAAGGAAAAATTAATTCCTAAGTAAGTGGCCACCATGGATTAAACCCCTTATGATATATATACATTATATATACATATATATATCATTTTTAATTATTAATAAACACTGAATACTATTAATTAATGATATAGTTATATTCTCATAACAAGGGAAAGAGCTCAATCGTATGTGCACAAGGTTGAGTCTAATTGAACTAGAACTAAAAAAATGAATACTACTAATTAATTAATTTAATATTAGATTTTAAAAAATGAACATTAGATTATTTAATGTATATACATTATATATCAATTTAAAATTGAATTCCATATTTCTCTAATAAACTCAATAAATTGTTCACATTGGGTTCATTTTTATATTAATACGTTAATCTTGTTGAACCAATTTCAATTATTAGAAAAAATAAGTTTGCTGAAAAAGCTCATTTTTAGCTAAAATATGACATAGGAAAGTAGTACAGAGAACCAAGATGATATTTTAACACATAAACAAGATCGTACATCTATGCATAAGGGGACGAATCAATATTATATTCCACCAAATAATATTTGAAGTTGCAAATAAGAAACAAAACTTGCAGTGCTTGCTCGTTTTAGTACACCATTCAGAACTCGTGCAATGTATACAAAATTACATTTAAATCTTTGATTGTAGAATTATGATATTATAAGTGAGATATTTAATAACTATACAAACTTTATAACCTTAAAAAGTTGGAGAACTAAGTTGGTTCACGTTGATTTCGAACATACATTATTCCTTCTTACAAAGAACCAAGCATATAATAATAAACTCCAATGGGAGAAAAATTGAAAACTTTGTAGATACATGTGATTATCCAAAATTATGATTGGCTCTCAATTTTCTCCAATACTTCCAACCTGGTTTTTCTCTTCCAACCTTTCATCAATGCGACGAGGTTAACCAAACCAATAATTTGGCTCTTACTGTATTCCTGCAAAAACAAGAGAAGAGAATTTTACAAATCATAAACAAACAAATAAGAATTTAAATGTTAAGTCAATTAGAAGAGTGACTCAGTGTCATCAATGTATATACAATGATTAAGAAGTTATATGTTTGAATCTCCCCACTCTAATTATTCAAAAAGGAAAAAAACAATTAAATAAAGCCTGCAAAAGAGAGGCACCCTAAGACAGCAACCTCTAATCAAGTAAAATGATACATAGAGAATAAAAAAAACAAAAGCGTTTGAAAACATAGGCCTAAAGAGAGAAATAGAAGTTAATGATCTCTCCACATCTCTTACTCCAATACCCCCACAAAATGTTATAATTTATATGTTGAATTATGTTAAATCACTAACCAGCTTAAAAGTTAATGGGTTTGGGATAAAATTTAATTTTATCAACCAACACTCTCTCCCTCATTTGTGAGTTTAGAAATTTCGAGAATGGCAATCAAATAAAAATGAATATTAATTGGAGGTGAAACGACTCAGTAGAAATTTGAATCTAGGACCTCCTGTTCTAATATAATATTAAATTACATTAAATTACTAATCAACCCAAAAGTTTTAACTGGTGGATTGAGAAAATTTTAATTATATATATAAACATAATTTTCTCCAAGTTCGTCAATAAAGACGTCAACTTTTCTAAGCTCAAAATAGTTACAACAGAAAATCATTGACTAAGAAACTCACACCCGCACGTGTTGAACTAGAAGTAAGAGTAATTTCTTACCGGGTGAGCACGTGCCCAGTGTACATATTCAGTTTCTGGAAGATAGTATGCCTGTTAGATGATGCATAATTAGTAATCTAAATAAAAGCACTTGATGAATATTTTTAAATAGTATGTCCCAGGAGAATAGTTGCGGTACACAAAAGCTGACTCAAACGCTCATAGATAAAAAAAATATATATATAAACAGTAGATGACAGTCAACTAAGTTTGAGGGCACAACAGTTTACTATTTTAGATCACGATTTAAAGCTTAGGCTTACCTTAATGAAGGTTTCAACCATTTGTAACTTAGGCTTCACATTCGCAGAAACAAAATGTTGCAAGCCATTGATTAAAACCTGAAAAAGAATTCAATGGTATTGAAGTACATTATTAAACAACATAACAGAGCCGAGGAGAAAGAACTTATAAGTTAAAAATAACGAAATAAGCGAGAAGCAATATGCAGCAAGGCTCATAACTACCTGAAGATCCAATGACATGAGAGCACGTCCTTCATCTGAACATCTTTTTATTCGTGATAAACCTTCGATTAGGGTTTCTGCAACAATATCCAGTCCATACTCCAAGAGGTGGTCTTGAACCTAGAAACGTCAAACATACAGAGTTTAGAAAGCAATTAAGATGGTGGAAAGAGAACAAATTAATCGATAGATAAATAGAATGCAAGGTTATCTATCCTGATCAGTACAGTCTACTCAGAATGTCTCAAATCTGCCAGAGATTTTGAACTTCAATAAGACAAATTCTCTCTTGTTTTACCATAGATCAAGGAATATCTTGGTGTTTGGTCTTGTTTTTTTTTTAAACAAGAAGCAAAACTGGTCTGAAAAGACGCTAAATCTCAAATGTAACAAAACTCCACAGAGAAGAAACAAAACCGGAAATAACAATAAATCATGTAAAAAGTTGAAGCCTTGAATAGAGAAATTAGCATAATGCTTAGAACGAGAACAACAAGATGAAGCCTTGAGACAAGCCGAACTAAACCAGTCTAATCAAGTAACTGTTGTGAAAAATCCTTTGACACTTTTCAAACCCAGAATTTTATGATAAATGAGAGAATAAACCCAGAATTTCATTTTCAGCATCTCAAGTATCATCTGCACCTGCGGAGTAACGCTCAGAAATTAAAATTTTCCCTTTCTTTAGCTTCCAAAACCCGAAGAAGAATTGGTTTTTCGTTCACCTAAAAATTTCTTTGTTTTATTAACTATCTTCTGCCCATGTTTTAAAAAATCAAGTCAGATTTTTTTATGACACCAAGTCAAGTTTTGAAAATTTTAAAAAATTGTTTTTGTTTTTGAAATTTAACCAAGAATCACTGGCTGAGAGGACTATTCCTATTTGAATCAAATTTCAATATGGTGGGACCTATATAATTCTGCCTGATTGATTACCTCCTTGCGAACTCCACTATGGGTCAGCCTTGTTTTATAATGCTTGAACTCTCCCAATAACAAGTCGACGTACCTATACATAAAATTCACTTAAATGGCGTTATGATAGTAGTCATGAACTCATAAGTAAATAAGAAAAAACAACATATAACATCCTATGATGCTTGAATTCTGGTTTGTTTTCTGTTTTGCACATGATAAAATAACGAAAAATAAGAAACCCCACAAATTTCTTCACAGTTTGAATGTGCACTCAATGGTCTATACATGCAATATTTAAAATGATTGATTTCTTAGAAAATTCGACTCCATTACTCAAAGTCGTAGCTCAGGTTGAAATTATAAAATTCTAAGTAGGACTGTAAGGAAGGAAGACAACACCATGAGATAAACAGTTCAAATGGAACAAAGTTCCATAGCATAAAAAAAATATGCTCCATTCTTACCACTGATCATCTTTTTCACCTTAAAGAATCTTAAAACATGCAAATACAAAGTCGTTCAACCATCATTTTAACAAAGATTGGATTAAGATTTAATAGGTCGCAGATGAAGTAGCTCTCATCTAAAGCTCTCTCACTTGATATAAAAGTAGCAGGTAGAAAACCTTTAACAATATTCTTAGGAAATATACGTGTATGCATGTCTATGCCATGTATATGTATATATAAGATTAACATAGAACACTGATGGCAAATCAAGTGGGTATCCTGAGGGAACAAACCCATTATGCTCTAGTCCAAGCTCTTTAACTTCCCATTTTGCATTGGTTATCCGATCAACGTAACTGTAAAAAGAGAAGTATATCACTAAAAATCACTACCATTCAATGAAATATTTGTACGTCATTAGCATGTGAAAAGGGGACTTGCTGCTAAAGACGTTGAACCAATAACTACTAAATATAATCAAGGAGAGAAGAAGTTTCGAATATGAAATTCTAATGTAGCATACAAATTTTTTTTTCTAACTTTTTTATAAGTAATCAAATAATTAAACGTTTTGCCAAGTTCAAAAGTAAAGACTAATACGTTATACCTGATCTGATAATATTTAAGAAGTATCAATCAGGTATTCATATGCATCTTTGATCTTATAATATTAAGAAGTGTCAATCAAGTATCCATATAGGACTTCTTGATGAAAGCAAGAAGATATGTAGCATATAGTTTTAGAGGATTGATTTATACTTATTTCATTTTTACTACTGAGTATACCTTTATATATGATATGAGGTCTTAATTTAATAATCTAGTTACCTAGCATTTTCTTTTTCCGTTTGACGCAGGCAACAGGTTGCATTGAATGGCAAAAGTTTACTCCCACTAATTGATTGTTAGGCTAGGTGACAGCTGACAGCAGTCTGCGTTTAGAGTTATTAGACTCTAATGGTTTGTAAAGTTTGCCTCAATTCCTTCTTGGAATTTCAGGCTTGGGGACTCCCCCACATAATGGTACTCTATATAAGGGGATGGAGTGCTGCCCACTGCAAGTGACCATGAAGGAGTTTTTCATGCAAATGTTGAAACTTGAAGCACAACTAGGTCGAACAAAGAAAATGCACCTGATTCTTTTGCCTAGAATCAAAGAAGTGTTGTGGTGCTCCTAAAGTAGGATATTGAAATGCTCGGCTTGGCAATCAGTTTGGAAAATAACACAATGATGTAGGTTCAACACTAGAAAGTGGATAATATCTCAATCCAGCCAGGCCCCCATCAAACTACTCATCGGTGTCACCACATCTCCTTACAGCTTAACAACGATTTTCAGAAAGGTGATGTGCTGTGCTATAAACTCACCAAATATGCGATAAACTCGGCCAAATATTATTATAAGGTTGACACAGAAGTAGCATATTTTGAAAGCCAATGAATAATGAAAGTGGATGGGTTCACTCTTCTCAAGGCATACAACATCTTGCCAACTCTCGATATTTATAACTTCACAAGTAGATTGAATTCCAATTCACGTCTATAGAGAAAGGCTGCAAAAAGTAAGGCAAACTTCTTCGGATTGTGGGTATCACCTGCTGAGGAAAGAGGGGAAGATGAATATGAAGAAAAGAGCTCTAGGCTCTTTCTTTCATTTCTCTTCTAACAGGCTAGTCTTTTCTAATACTTATATAAAAATGTTAAATTTGGTACGTATATATCCCATCCACAGATGCTTCATTTTTTTTATCTTCCTTCACTCCTTATTGAAGTTGGTATCCCATTTTTTTTTCATTAATCAATTACGAATTTAAGTTAACATCCATTTTCTTGGTTTAAGCATGATCTAATTTTTTGGGGGTGAAGTTGTAGAATAATGCCTATTTTTTGAAATTAATTTCTTAGTTATTTCAAAACTGCTACTGCGACAACATAGTTTATTCTAAAATATTCAAATGTTTACATTCATTTCTTATTAGTGATTGTCCAGCATTAGTGAGATACCAATCTTATTTTCAAGATCAGAAAGTGAAGCTTAGTAGAGACTGTCAAAATAATTCTCAATCGCTTGTATGACTATGTGCACTTCCATATTTTAGATTCACATAAAATGTGCACCTCATGCAAAAAAAAACTCCACCTAAAGATCTAATAACGCCTAGATAAAGTCCAGTTAAATCTTACCCATTGACATGAAGAAGCAATCTTGCAGTATTCTTATGAATATGCTCAATGAGATATGGGACGGCATCCAACTGATCAAAAGCAGATAAACTTAGTTTAAACCGAAAGCTTAGAAAACAAAGAATAAACAAGAAATTCTAACACATTAAATAGTAAAGACTGTCATAACTAATCACATAATGAAAACAAGAAAACCATAGACGTTTCATTGAGCTATCGATAAGCGCTAAAAAAACTTGATACTTTTTGTCCTAAGTCTGCTCTTTCATAAATCTACTTTTTGACGTGTTTTTTCGCGTCAAGCTGTAGAATTTTTGGCCTGTGGGTTTTGTTCATAAACAGGGAGAGTTGATACTTTTTGGCTAGAGTCTGCAATCAAACAATACCCTCAATCCAAAGTCAATAGCTTGAAGCGAAAAGACTTGCAAACGCAAACGATAACCTGTAATCGAATGTAAAGGTGGTGTTCTATTCAAAGGGTTCCAACGCAGCTAAGAGCTTCAAAGGCAACAACTGCAGCAGAAGTGGTGGTGGCTGACGACTAGCTTTAGGGTAGTTTTAAGATTTTATTTATTACTCTGATACCTACTTGAATTTAGGGAAGAAATAATAATATAGAAGAAGAACCCGTCTACCAATAGGAAAGAATAATATAAATATTAAAAAAAGACAAAATTGATAATACAAAGCTAATAAAAGAAAATTCAACAGGTTAAAATTGAGAACACCATTTTCTTCTCTCGAAATCAAACATTATAATCCATGACATACCAAGAATGAAAAATTGAATCTTACCAGATGGACATAAAAGTCTTCAATTACAGATGCATTTGTTTGCAAAAGCATGGATTGAATATGAGCTTTAGACCTATGCATTATTCTTGCCACAAGTGATAATGAGTCAGCACCTGCACTCCTCTCCTGTAGTTTAATGATCCCAGTTTAGAGGAAAACACACATGGCACTTTTATTTTTTAACCAGATAGCCGTATTGATCCAACACAAGAAAATCAAATGTTTCCGAGGGAAGAAAATGATTCCTTTGTCCAATTTGCAATGCATGATACACAATGAAACAACTCAGAAGTAAATATGCATTATACCAATTCATGAGAATAAACATAATTAGGTAGTCAAGCATTTTTTTCTATGTTGTATATTTCTTTCCTGGGACGTAGAAAAACAAGAGTAACAACCCATGATTATACTCGATCATATCAATTTTTTTTTTTTTTTTGGGGGGGGGGAGCGGAACTTCTCATTGGTCATTAAAGTTGCACATCAAACGACACGACTTTCGCTAGATCCACCCATTCATTGCACTCTAAATACTTCTCTCAATCAATGCTTACCTTCCGCAGATGAGAATTACAAGATAAACCATAAGTTCATGGCACTTAAGAGCCCTCAACGCTTTCAAACTAACCAATCCGAGACTTAAACCTCCCAAAAGGTGCCCCTAACTATCCATGATTCCTCCTTATATACCCCTAAGCTAATTAATAAAACTAATTTACCCAAATACCCTTCCCTAAGGATATGGTAGTTCATGATTTCCCTGTCTGTTTCATGTCCCCCTCGATACTAGCATTCTACTTCACACAGATTTCTTCCTTCGATCTCTCTTTCCCACTCTCCAGTTAGTTGACTAGCTTCCATTATTTCTTCACGAATGATAGAACAACACCATTCTCCCACTTATGTTGACGTAACGACCCCTCCCCCACAAATATAATTGTTTCACTAATATATTTTATCATCAACAGAGAGCAACACAGAGCTAATGTCTAATGTAACTACATCTCTTTTACTAACCTTATTTTCTTCCCATGAAACCTTTCTTGCATTCGATCTCATAGTTCATCCTTCTCTTCCATTTTGAACCACAAATTTTGTCAGTTCCTTCCTGAGGTAACTTCCCCTCTTGACGATTCTCTCTATTCTCTCTATTCTATAACGTTTTCTTCGTATTTCCAGCGATCGAAACACGCTCTGATACCAATTTGTAAGGATACTTCTAGGCTCTTCTACATCATTTTTATTTACTTATTTTTTCTAATGTAATTTTACAAGAACATATCAAACTTTTTTTTTTTTTTTTGAGATTACAACAATTGGGGATGGGAGGACTTGAACCCAAGACCTCATGGTTATTAGGTGTGCACTGATGCCGTTGAGCTACTGCTCTTGTTGGCAGCAGATCAAACTATATTGATAGAAATAAGATGAGAATTACAAGATAAACCCTAAGTTTATGGCATTTACGAGCCCCCAACCCTCTCAAACTAACCAATTTTGACTTAAACTTCCCAAAAGATGCCCCTAACTATCCGCAATGGCCCGTTATATACCCCCAAGCTAACTGATAAGACTAATTTACCTAAATACCCTTCCCTAGGGATATGGTTCCTGACACCTTCTCCCTTCTCCACTCTCCCTTAATTATAACCTAATACCCTCTCTCTAAGTCTTAAAATCTTGGGCATTCTTATCCATTAACTTATGCTTTTGGTTTAATGCATTTTAATCAGATATTGTGCATTCATAGAATAAGAACTTAGAGAAGAAGCAAAAGGTTCTCTCCAATTTCATGTTGAAGCCGAGTTCAAATCCATAGTCCAAAGGGCTGTATTAACCATAGATTAAAACACTCTTCAAGAATTGGAGTCATCAAAGAACTTCTGCAGGAACCTATGACAATAATGCCACTATTAGTATTGCCATAAATTGCAACAACAAAACAGGACCAAACAGGTGGAAGTGGATGGAACAGAGAGAGTATTGTTTGAGCGCTTGTTAAAAGATGTAATCGGTAAGCTGACCTTTTTCCAAATAGTAACCACTAACCAGAACTATAACCTAAGATGCGTTTGATCTAGAATGAGGGGGGAGAGTACAATTAGCAAATAACGGTGTTATTTCTTTCTTATGCAATTTACTCTTTCACTTGGATATATTACAAGGCTCAAAATTCTAAAACTGCAACTAAAACCACATTATATCAATTTCCCATAAATAAAAAGATACTCCAACTGAGAGGAGAAGAGAAGATTTATAACACAGACACACATATGTATAAAGTAATCAAAATAAACAAAAAATGAATGCTTCTTACTGTAGCCTTATATATAAACTAGCACCTTGAGACCGAAAGATGTTCCATGCAAGTAACCTAAGCTAGTGCCAGGAGGGCTTGGTGTAACTTCGTTGAAAGAAAACGTTGAATGCGATGCTGATGGGGAAGATGAGTTGGATCTTATCCACTGATCACAATCCTGTGAAGCACGGGACAAAGCTGTCTTCAACTTATCTGATAATCTCAGGAAGACACAAACCATGTAAGTCAAAGTTCAAGAAAGTAAAATAGTATTCATAAGTTTCTGACACATTGAACTCTGAGCATATGACAACATAGAGTTTCAAGAACTGGTCAGGGAATAAACTGGAAAAAGGAAAAAGATGAGTGAGTACGATTGAGGGAGTCAGGGAAGCCTTTTCCACCAGAAGTAGTGTTAAGCTGGCCAAAACTCTCGTATACAAAATAGAAGAACACTTCAAACAACTGGCACATTCCCTGCTCAAAAAAAGCTTATGAGAGAATATATAGGGCGGTTTAAAGGTGAATGGCATTTCACAAGCTAAACATAAAATACTGGATACCTTGAAAAACTCAACATTCACTATCTCTAGTTTCTGCATTAGCCTTGCATATTTGTCCATGGACCTGGAATTTGGGAGTTCAAAAATATCAGAATTCCACTTTTTTAATAAAAAGGAAAAAGAAAGATTGTTTTGAACACTTCACAATATCACTACAGATACTTCACCTTAAAAGGCATAGAGATGATCCTGTATGTGTTGTAATTTCATCACTATTATGGTTAGAAGAGTGGTTTCGTGGAAGTTTGGATTTTGAAATTCTGCTTGGGAGTTGACTATCTTCATCAATAAAGTCAGCTAAAAGATCTTCATCTTCCTCTTCAGAAGCAGCATTAGCACCATTTTCAAGACTATCTGTATACTTAGTTGGAGAAGTATTATTCCTGTGAAAACTTTCACCTACACTTCCATCCAATTCTCCATAAAAGGCACCATTCTGCATGCTCTCTTTACAAGTATGCATAAGTTTAAGTAAAAACGGATTCCCACTTTTGAGCCACTGCAAAAAACCACTACTATCGACACCTGTTCTGGGTGAGCTTGCTGTCTTATATGAACGTGAGACCTTGGCATTAGACGAGTTGCCATCAGATGGGGCAAACAGAGGTGCACCGTCACCAACCAGTCCAGCAAAACTAACAACTTGAACTGTATCTGGTGGCAGTGTAAGCCAATTCTCTTTTTCCATAACCATCTTTAGAGCCTAAAAGCATGAAGAGATAAAAACCAATGAAGTACTAGTGAGTTTTCACATTCAAACTTGGAAATTGCTTAGTTTGACCAAGAAGTAGAAGTGTAGCAGAGACAATCTACTAAGTTATATAGATTAGATTTCTACATAATGCTGACAATTAATAATATGCAAGTTAAGACATAAGAAATTTTATAATAACTATATCTAAATTGAAAATTGTCCAACTGTCAAAAGAGCTCCAGTTTTGTAAACCAAAGAGCAATTTCTGTCAGAGAATTTAAGGCCAGAACACTACAGAATAACTAAACCAATAAAAACAGCTACAAGGGAAAGAATAAGTTAAGCAAGAAAATAATTAGTTGCTTTCTATATTAATCACTTATGAGTTATGAAGAGATAATTAAAATATTGATTGATTTGTTGATGTTAGCTGGCGCAGGGAAATATTACTAAGATTTTAGAAATAGTGCAGCATTTAGCTTCCTCTATAGCCATGACCCAGCATGTATAAACAATTGTAGACCTGAATGATGACAAGACTGAGAAAGAAGGTAAGCTTACGTGCATACTCTGCTTATGAAAAGCCACATAATAATTTTCACAAATAATCTTCAACTTTTGCCTAAACTCAACTGCTTCAACTCCACAGAAAGCTTCTCCAGCCAGTATGAAGACATTGAGATCTTCATAGTTTTTCAAGAATTGATGAATGCTCGTTGAACAAACAGCAGCAGAAGAAAGCAGTACTGACACACGGCTAGTAGTTAGTTGCCAAAGGTTCTTACGGCCTTTTTGAACGGTTTGAGAAACATAACTTATAGCATCTTTTCTCAGATGATACCAGGGAGAACCACTGGTTGACGCTGTACTGCTGTCTGTCTGGGACTCCCTACTGGGATCGCCTTCATCCATGTAAGCAGCGTTCATATTTCCTGTAGTCCCCAATGAAGAGACATTGGTCGTTGATTCTTCTGTATCTCCTAAATTAAGGTCATAATTATCTTCTTGTTGCTCCATGCTAGGAGTTTGGACAATTGAATCCTGAATCAAAAAATGCTTTTTAAGATAAAAGTTTTGGGTACCCAACACAAAAGCCACCTGATGAAAAAAAGCGGGCAACAATATATTATGGTTTTAACTACTAACTGGATTTTTTTTACAAGATGACAAAAGTTTTCATTGATAGAATTAAAGAAGACTAACGCTCAACTAAGAAGCACGGGATACGGACACCGCGACAAACCATTTTTTGAAAATGTAGGATATGGTTAGATACATCAAGGACACACTACTTATTTATTTTTTATTATATAATATTAAATATCAAATCCAAAATATTTTAATTATTTTATTCGCTAAAAAATAATCAAAATCAGAAGTTAATTAGCATTTGTATTTTAACCTAACACTTATCAATCCCAAAATATTTTTGTTTTATCCTCCTTTTTCTCCTCTCCATTTCATTTCCTCTTTCTCTCCCTTTTCCATTTTGTCCATCTACCTTCGATGGACATTGCTGCCAATTGCCTCCACCAATATTGCCACGTTGTTGTGTCATCGACCATGTGAAAGGTATAAGTTCTAAATGATGTGCTTGTGAAGTGACCATAGTGTGTCCATGACGTGCCAAAAATTAAAAAGAGGACACTGAATTTTGCGTGTCAGTCACATGTCCGAAGAGTGTACGACACGGATACTTTGTCAAAAATGAAGTGTACATGTTTCCTAGCTATTTTACAAGCAGAACATAGATATGATTCAATTGGAATACATAAATAACAGTAAAAATGGACCTTGGTATCCAGTTTGAAGCTTAAGATTTGATAATATGAACACATCAAGGTAAATAAGACAGCTAGTGTTTTTAATAAACACTGCCTAAACTTTGATTCAGGTATCCGAAGGCATAGATCACTGTATGTAAGCCTGCAATTTGATAAAATAAGTTAAAGTTCATATTTGACATACTGCATAAAAGACTCAGCAGCTTAAGAGCTTTACCTACTATTTTGTATATGTACATCCTGATCCTGCAAAGATAGAAAAATTATCTTTGAATATTTCTTTGATCATTACCAAGGAAATGACGTAAAAAATCTAAATTGAAAGGAATAAAAGAAAGGTCAATTTGTTCCTTTTGTTTCAACTTCTATTTACCATATCTACAAGGTCCTATCAGTTTATATTGACAGTCTCCACATCATTTTTTTTCTTGAAACCAAGTCTCCACAACATTTAATTCAACGTATGTCCATCATTTAATTCAATTTGATCCCTATATCCTTGACTTAAAGTGGTACATGTGACGTGAGAAAAAGCAACCTGAAGTCCACCATTTTTGTTTTAAACTAAATGTTACCTATCAAACAAAGAAAATCTTTTTCGCACAGCTTTGTGCGTGAATGGGAGCAGTGCACTTATATTTCAATAGTAATCAACTTTAGATGATGCAAGTCAGCCAAGTAGGAAGAAATTTTGAATCTTTGATCTCTCCTCATAAACCAATTCCTTAATTAGAGTTACACAAGCGCACCTCTTGCACAATATCTTTCAAGGCAGAATGTGTTTCTGATATAACTTCCTGCATAAAAAAGCTCTGTATCTTTTCCGCAAGGCCAGAAACATCTCCTATTAGCGCATAGGCATCAATCACCTGTTCATAATGACAACAGCCAGATCATTTTAAGCAAACCTTCACATTAGAGAGAGAAAAATAAGTTCAATCTAAGCAATCACTTGGAATTGTTTTACAATGACAGAGGAAAAAATGTTAACTGCAAAATGTTTTTATTAAAAAATATGGGATTCCGCAATTCAAAAAAAAAACTCCTCACCTTTCCGTTATATTTTGCTCTTTTTTTTTAAACATGAAACAAAATTTTCATTAAGAATATGAAAAGAAAAGCATCAGATACAAGCCTGAATAGAGGGAGAAAACCAAAGATACAGAGAGAGCAAAAGTCAAAACAGAGCAAAAGAAACTAAGAAAAAAAAAAGAGCAACAGACTGCAAAACAAAGAACAGAAGGACGAGGTGCCAAACATGGCTACAAAAGAAAGAAAAAAATATAAAAGCAAGCATCCAAAAAACTTCAGCTCCACCAACAATACATGGTTACAAACTGCAAAGCCAAGATAAACTGAGCTGAGCAAGTGACAAAGAAGCCAAACTAAAAAAAACCCCTGAAATACTAGGCTGCAAAATCCAAGTAAGGAAACAACTAATTCAACCCAAAAAATCAGAGCTTCAAATGGCCAAGCAAACTGCTGAATTCCGACATTCCTTCAACATAAATCCACACAAGGCAATGATGTTAGCAAAATTTTCTGGAATTTCAACTGAAGCACGTTGTTGAACTTTGGAAGGAGGCAATGGAGAGGAAAAAACTCATCATGAGTATGGGAGATATTTGCATCCAAGTGATCGTTGAAAGAATCAATACTGATAATACTAACAACATCTTTCATGTCTAAGCCCAGATGAGGAGGAAGGTCAGGATCCTTGAGGGAGGAGGGAATATTAGGCGATGGGTGATTAGTGATAATCTCAAGAAGCAAGGAACAATGAGAACTAGACGGAAGGGGAGAGGGAGTAAACTAGAAGGAATTGGAAGAGGAACAAGGCTTGTGCTAGGACGATGAGAGCTGGGAGGATGGGTTGGTTAGTCAAGAAAAAAAATGAGTTTCAATGCAATCAGGATTCAGGACAAAATTTCTATCAAGAAAATAGGTGGATTTGCTTCTTCTGATATAATGGAGAGGTAAGGGTTTAACACGACGGAAGAGGGCACGACACAGCAGGAGATTTTTAATGGGTTAGAAAGGGAATACAAAAGGGGTTGAAGAGGAGTCTAAAGGGATGGAAGGGGAAGTATGAGTGACAGTAGAAGGAGGAGCGGAAGGAGATGGGGCTAAAATCAGGTCCGGTCAATGAAGGAGGTAGGATCAGGAGAGGATTTTTTTTTTTTAAAACAAGAGACGATTATATTCATTGATAAAATGAACAAGAGAACAAAGGAAACAAGAAAACCAAGAAGAATCAGAAAAAAGAAAAACAAAATACAATGAGAATGAAAACACAAAGCAAGCAAAGAAGCTAAAAGCTAGTCAAGATCTGCCCAAGTTGAAAAAACATCTTGAATAGAAAAGGCAGCAAAGGATTTTAACGATGAGGATGCCCATGTTGAAACGTGCATATGAATAGAATCTGAGCGAGATAGCCATGGGAGATGCTCTTCTTGGAAAATGCGCTGATTTCTTTCCCACCACAATTCATATAAAAGACACTTGACAGCATTGATCCATAGAAATCAAGATTTCTTTCTGAGAAATAGACCGGTAAGAAGCTGGTGTGCATTCTTCCTTAAATCATTGTCAAAAACCCGGGAGAAATTAAAGAAGGCAAGCAGCCTATGCCAACATTGAATTGAGTAAAGGCAAGAAAAGAGAATATGAAAACCATCTTCCGAGGCTTGAAAACAAAGGTGACAAATAGATGGCTGCAAGGAGTGGCTCGAAAGTTTCCTTTGCAAGACTTCAGTTGAATTCAATCTCCCATTCAAAATGATCCATAAGAAAATATTTACTTTCTTAAGACTTTTAGAATTCCATAAAATCTTGTAAAGATCATTATCCATGGGGGATCTCAAACCCAAAAAACCAGTGGCTGTCTTGACAGAAAAGCAACCAGAAGCCTCTAAAGACCCAAGACAAAACATCATAATTAACCCCAATCTTTCTTGACGAAAGTAGGCTAAGGAGATCGGAAAATAACGGCACTTCATCATCCTTAAGAAGCCTCCTAAAATCAATCTACCACGAGTGAGTAACATCATCCCAAAATGAGGAAACCACATCGTTTGGTTTAGTAGAAAGTGAGAATAAAGCAGGGAATGCAGACTTTAGGTCCAATGGTCCAACCCAATGGTCAAACCAAAAAAGGCTTTTGTTTCCATTTCCAATATTGATGATTGGCACAGATTTGAAAGTGTCCCAAGCCTTAACGATATTCAACCAAGGACTTTTCGAGCTAACAGAAGACTTTCGACGTAAAACCCAACGATCTACATTGCAACCATGAATGCTAGCTATTATTTGACACCATAAAGCTTGGGGCTCCTTATGAAAATGCCAACCCCATTTGGCTAGCAAGGCAGAGTTTTTAAGATGGAATTCCCTAATGCCCAAACAACCCATTGACTTGGCTTTAGCAGTTGTACTCCACCGAACCATATGGGATAAACAATTTGAGGTGGAACCAGTCCAAAAGAACTTACGAATTACTCTGTCCAAAACTAAGGAAGCTTGAGATGGCATCTTAAAAAGTGAGAGATAATAAAGAGGAATGTTGGCCAAAACGGAGGAGCATAAAGTTAAATGCCCACCTCTTGAAAGATTGAAATGCTTCCATTTATCCAGTTTCTTTGGGATTTTGTCCAAAACCGGCTGCCAAAAAGCCATTTGATTTGGATTTCCACCTAAGGGAAGGCCAAGATATATCAAAGGAAAGCTTTCAACCTTGCAATTCAATTTTGCAGCCTGTGCTTCAATTACAGTTGAATCCAAGTTAACTCCACATAGAGAAGAATTTAGCCAATTAATTCTCAGCCCCGAACACCATTCAAAAAGCTCAATATTATGAACTGAGGTCTCCAACATCCTATCATCAGCTTTGCAAAAAACTAAGGTATCATCTGCAAATTGTAACATAGGGACATGAGCGTTATCTTTCCCAACCACAAAGCCTTCATAAATGCCTTTAGCATGAGCATTGTTAATCATTGAACTAAACATTTCCCCAATTAACAAGAAAAGGAAAGGAGAGAGGGGATCCCCTTGCCTCAATCCTCTTGAGGTTGCAATTTGTCCTTTTGGCCTTCCATTTATGAAGACCGAAAATTTTGGATTTGATATACAATCCATAATCCATTGAATCCATTTATTGCTGAAGCCTTTAAGCTTAAGAACCCCTTCCAAGAACTCCCAATCAACGCAATCAAAAGCTTTCTCAAAATCCAACTTGAGAATCCAACCTTGCTTCTTTCTCACTCTATAATTTTCCAAAACTTCATTTTCAATCAGAATAGGATCTAGAATCTGTCTGCCATGAACAAAAGCACTTTGAAATTTCAAAATTAAAGAAGGCATAACCAGCTTCAGCCTCTCTGCTAATACCTTTGCCAAGATTTTATAAACTGAGTTTATCAAGCTTATAGGGCGAAAATCCTTAATTCTGCACGCATCCTCCTTTTTAATAAGGCAAATGAAGTTCTCTTTAAGGCAGAAGTTCAAATGACCATTATGATGAAAATCTTCGAAAAATTGAAGAAAATCACTTCTAAATAAAAACCAAAATGATGCAAAGAACTCAACAGTGAATCCATCTGGCCCTGGTGCTTAATTTTTCCCCAGAGATTTGACTGCTGAGAAGATTTATTCCGGGGAAAATGGACAGATCAAGGCAGAATTTTGTACTACTGATAGTCTAGAAGTCCTAAGATTACAAGGAACTGATCTTTGTCCAGGAAGTTTCTAATATAAGTTTGAAAAGAAGCCTAAGATTTCTGACTCAATTTCAATTGGAGCTATGAGGGATCTCGAATCAGATTGAAGAGATGAAATTAAAGACTTCTTTTCCATTGCTGCCAAAAATTTGTGAAAAAAACCAGTATTTTCATTCCCTTCTTTTAACCAATGAAGCTTGCATTTTTTAATGTTATTCTTTTCTACCATGCTACATATTTGCAAGAACTCACATTTAGCCTCAGACCATCTGCGATACTCCTGCTGGGACAAGGAAAGAGTCTACTTTTCTATCCCAAAAAATCAATTTCAGCCAAAATAAATTCACATTGAAATTTCTTTTGAGTCTCTTGCTCGGAGTGCCATGTTTTGAGAACTTCCCTGAGATTTCTCAATTTTGCGATAATAACAAAACCTGCCCAACCGAAAGAGGCATCACAAGAAACATGAGTCCCAATCATTGATCTACATGAGG
This sequence comes from Sechiopsis laciniata, assembly GCA_037833695.1. Lineage (NCBI taxonomy): Eukaryota > Viridiplantae > Streptophyta > Magnoliopsida > Cucurbitales > Cucurbitaceae > Sechiopsis > Sechiopsis laciniata. The sequence goes on from JBBMKA010000005.1 coordinate 3,148,979, forward strand.
GAACTGATAACCAACAGTTATAAAAACGAAAGGGAGGGGGGCCCCATTTGAAAGATCCAGCCTCCAATAACAAAGGAAAGTGATCTGAAATAGTACGAACTTGTCTGGAAGATCTAGAGTTATCAAAAGTGCAGTCGCACTTTTCATAAATTAGAAATCTATCTATAAGAGATCTAATAGTTTCATCACCAGGCTTAGACCATGTGTACAGACTGTTCGAAAGAGGCATGTCCTTCAGTTTTAGATCCGAAATCAAGGTACTAAACTGTTTCCTACCTCTAGTCAACCTTCTACAAGGCTGACGTTCTCTAATCCATCTAGTAATATTGTAATCTCCTCCAATACACCAAGGATCATGTATGCTAAAGTTCTGATTTCACTCCAAAAAGCAGGTCTTAACCAATTATCATTGGACCATACCCATTAGTAACCCAACAAACTTTGTCCTGAGCAAAACAGAACTTAACAGTAAATAAAAAGGTACCTGGAATAAAAGATACTGCACTAGTTTTGGTATCATCCCACATTGTAACCAAGCCACCAAATCTACCACAAGAACCCAGAGAGGACCAACCAATATTCCTTGAGCTCCAAAGTATTTTATGATTTTTCTATCCAAAGAAGGCATCTTCGATTCTTGAATAAGAACAACATCTGGGCTGATATTCAAAATGAACTTTTTAATTGAAGCTCTCTTGTCAAAATCCCCCAACCCTCTTGTGTTCCAAGATAGTATTTTCATGACTTGGAAGAAAGAGGGGGGATGGTTCTCAGCTTAATTCCACTATTCTAAACCACTGATTGAACTTGTCTGGAAAGACACACTTGGAGGTGTTATCGGCCAAGTCAACTAAATCAACCAGAAAGACTTCTGCCTTCTGAAAATCTTCTTGGAAATTATTAACTAAGTGCTCTGATTCATTTGAACTCACACTGGAAACAGAGTCGGTATCAGAATCCTCTTGCTCCGTAGTGCAAATCACTTTCTTCACACGAGAAGAAGAAAGGCTGGGAGTTAGGCTATAGTCAGTACCAGAAAATGCAGTTATGGTAGTTGGTTGAAAAGTAAAACCTGTATTTAACGTAGCTGCTGTCTTACTTGATTTGCTTTCGATCAGGAGAGATGATCCAATTTCATCCAAATGGACAAAGCACGATCAGGATCAGGAGAGGATTGGAGAAGTCTTTCATGAAGAGGTTGGTTTTCAACCCTAAACCCTATTTTAGGTATTTCTATAATAGTTAGTCCCTGAAATTATATCAATACAAAGTCCCCTCTCTTGTATTTAACAACTCTTTCATCCACAAAATCATTAAGATTGAGTTCTTGGAGAATTATAATCCTTATTGACCTATAAGCTACATCAGCTTCCTTCAAGGTGAAGGTAGGGAAGGGATCTACTTCAAATACTTTAGCTAAATCATTTTGTATTTTGCTTGAGAGCCCTCACAACCTTCTTCTCACATATGTGAAGCCAAAAGGATGCTTCCTGTTTTTATTAGACAAATTTTATGAGCAAGATACATACACTCCTTCCCTACAGAAGTCTGATTTTACCCAACCCTAAACCCCATTCATTATCTTCATAATCTTTTCAAGCACTCTAAATGCCCACATAGGTCAACACCCATGCTAACAGGCTCATTCATTTGACCTAAAAGTTGCCTAAATGTGTCATGACTTGCTTTGCTTTATTGGATAAAAAATGGTATAGATTTCAGCAAAAATAAATAAATTAATAAAGCTAAGAGAAGCTTGCAGAAAGATATTCAAATAAATTGTCTACACCTGCTATTTTGGTTGAACCTTTTTTATATCCGTGAGTGTATGTGTCAACTTACGTGTACCTTGACTATTCTCACGAGACAACCGCCTAACCCTACAACATTTGGTTGTCAAGGAAATTCGTATGAAGTTAATTCCTGAGCATGTAGCAACCATGGATTAAACCCATAATCTCTTAGTTTCCCAAGGTCCTCTTGACCACTAAACCAACTCAGGATGGTTTGTTTAGTCATTTTTCAACATTGAATAGTTCATCCACAACCCTCTAGGATATATTAAAGAACCAATAATCCAAATAATTTTTTTAAGAAAATAAGAGACAAAACTTTCATTAAGAAAATGAAAAGAGGAGAGCTCCAAGATACAAAGCCCAAGAAGGGAAAAAGAAAAAGACAAAAAGTACAACAGAAATACAATAGTAAAGATACAAGAGAGATATATTAAAGAAAAGCTTCCCAGCCGATGAAAATGACTTAAATGATGTAACCAGAAAGGAAATGAATGCTTTTTCATTGTAAATTGTGAATAGATTTTTCAATGCTCGAGGTTAAATATAACAAAAAGGAAATGAATGCTTTCTTCATTGTCTCTTACTTAAAAAAAAGTTGAAAGTGTCAAGAATGCATAATATAAGGGAAAAAAAAAAAAGAACTAATTTCAATCATATGAAAACAATCCTCACGGTTAAATAGCCCTCCTCCTTGAAATCCTGACAGACTTCTATCAGAAGTGAATCCAACTTTTGTAGAGTTCTTCCAAGCCAAACCTATAATATTATGAAAACAGATCCACAAATCAGTTATTATACCCTTTATAAGGTTTCCATGAGAGAATATCCATAGAATTTTGCAACTATACATGCTCAATATCATTGACACTACTCACCTCAACACCACGGCTCATCTCTTGAATTACTGAAAGCTCTGAAAAACTATCCAGTAGCTGCAAATACTCAGATAAAACCTGAAAAGCCTGTATAGCAGGCATGTTCGGCAGCATAGCTAGAAGAGTTAATAAGTAGACATCACTACTCCAAAAAAAAAAAAAAAAATTGATACCCGTGACTGTCTGGGCCAGCTTACGCGCACCTCGACTATTGTCACGGGACATATTGTCTGACCCTACAACATTTGGATGTCTAGGAAACTAATAGAAAATTAATTCCTAGGTAGGTAGCCACCATGGATTGAACTCATCACCTCTTAATTCCCCATGACTACCAGGCTACTCCATGATGGTTCATTACTCCAAAATTTCAAGTTCAAAAAAAATATTCTAGTTCATTACTTCTTCAAAAATGTTCATTTAGTAAGATACATGCAGTTCAACTAGAAAAGGCATAGTAAAAACAAATTTTGAAACCCACCTTGTAATAATTTCCTTCTTCAACAAGAGATTCAAGCATTGATTGCATGTGCACAGCATGACAAAGCTCACTTAAAACTGGAAGCATGTCCTATTTATATTTCTTTGTCAGTGACAAGTTTATTACTTGAAGAAAAATAAATAAATAAAGCTGGAAGCATACCTACATAGCATGGCAATGGAAACATAAATATTTTGGGTAGTCTTTTTTTATAGGAAACATAAATTTTTCAAATATGTATGAAAAAATGTTCAATACCCTATCCAAACTAGTTACAAAAAGCTTCCCCAATGTGTGATCAAAGTGGTTAAATGATAGTTACAAAAAGGAGGACGATGACTCCAATTATCATCTTCTCCTAATTCTCTTAGTTGAACCTTGGTGGCTTCTGGCTTGTTCTCGGTGAAATCAGCCCATGCTTTTCTTAGTGCTAATGTGCCAATGGACAAGAATTTGTTCAAAGCCATTTGGAAATCCAAAAGTCCTAGGAAGATCAAAGTTTTTATATGGGTGTTAGTAATTAGTAAAAGCTAAGTTGAATTCGGCTAAACTGCTCCAAAGGAAGCTGCATTCCCATCATTTTCAGCCTTCAATTTGCTTTCTCTGTTTTTCTGCCCTTGAAGATGGCTGCCATTTATTGTTTTTATGTCAATATGCCACTAAGTGTTGGTACAGGTTGTTGAATAGTTTTTGCTTTTATTGGGTATTTTCAAGCAATGTCAAGGAAAATGTTACTCAATTCCTTCTTGGTCCTCACTTCCGCAGCAAAGCCCACTTTTTATGGATCAATGCCATCAAAAGTCTCTTATACGAGTTATGGTGGGAAAGAAATCAAAGAATTCCTCAGGACTCTCAACTACATTGGCTTGACAGAAGTAACTCGGCGCATATGAAAGTCTCTCTTTGGGCCAATTCTTCTAAGGCCTTCGATTGCTTTCCCATTCAGCAAATACTCTCCAATTGGGAGGCATTTTTTTAGATGATCAGTTTTTCTCTTTGTTATTTAAGATTGTATTTCTGCTTTTGTAGCTTTGTGGTTTGGATAGTTTTGTTGTTTTTGTTTTGTTTTTTACATTCCTTGTATTGTTCACCCCTACTTCATTTTTTCGATGAAAGATTGTCTTTGTTTCTAGAAAAAAAGATTAGGCATTCCTATCTCTATCCTACTTCTAATAGGATTGGACATTTTTATTCGTATCCTACTCTTTAATAGGATTGGGCATTTCTATCATTATCATTGATAATGGCTAGAAGCATGATAGATGGAAGAAGAAGAAAAAAAAGAAGAACAGTGAAGAAAAAAGGCAACAAAATAGCAAAATAGTGATAAATATTTCTGGATTCGCATGAATCCATCCACCTGGAAAAAATAACAAAAGATAGAATTTCAGCATATTGAAACTTTCCTTGTAGTATGAAAATGTACCAGAAGTGCATGTTTCTTCTTGGAATTGGTGTTTACAATGAGATCTCTAGAGACTTCAAGCATTGACGAAGTTAGGTGTCTCTTCCCATTCTACAAACATCACAATTAATGTTACACCAGAACAACCTAGCAGGAGAACTATAATCGTGCAGAATAACAAAATGTGAGCAAAAGACTTCTATTTGTTAAACGAACATAACATGCTAAATAAGCGTACCCTGCAGATGACGTTAGCAACTTTCAAGTCTTTTTCCAGCTCCCTGACCAAATGCATCCCCTTCACTGGCCAAAAGTAAGAAATAAAATCTCATCCAACTATAATTAAATTCCAACATTAAGCATTTTGTCATCTAGATAGCTTTGTGATAAATGAAACAAACAAGAAAATGGATTGCTTTTTGGATAAGAACAAGAAAAGAAAAAAAAAACAAGAAAATTGATTCAAGAATCAAACATCATTTTGGAACTACCACCACAATTACAAGAAGTGCAGTACATCCATTGAAGATTGTTATTAAAAATTTAGAGCACACTCATCACGGTACAGTAGAAAACTAGTAGAAAATCTACAACTGGTATCATGTACAATATTCATGATGCCATTACAATAAGGATTGTCGAATTCATGTCTGTGATTCATTTGACTCTCAAATGTGATTAAAGTGTTGACAACTTTTGTTAACTACTTAGTGGCTTTGCTTGGAACTAGTTTATTAACACTATCTTGCCTTAATGAAGGTTTGTAGTCTTTTAATTGACATCTCTTGTTGACAAATGATATTTGTCATACAAATATCTAATTCAATTTTTTTAGATAAAATATCTTATTCTTTTTAATACTAGATAAAAGGCTATTTAGTTACTCTACCGGGTAGCCTACACTTAGGCATATCTTTGATCATATATATCTCTGCATTTTTTAGTTCGTTTCAACAAGTAAACTTAACATTCTTAAATCCTGGAGAGCAAATCTTTTCTCGAAACCTTTAAATGAAGTTCGAATAGATCATTATCTTTAACAAACTGAGCAAGCTTGAGGTGAATATACGAGTTTATTAGTCTTAGTCCTTTATTGTAATTTTACTCTCTTAATTTAGGACTTCCAAGTATATCTATACATATTGAGCTTAAAGAATAGAATGAGTGAGAAGTTCTCTCATATTATAGTCTAACATTATCAAAGACAATCCATATAATCCAACGGCTTAATAAAAAACAACCAAAAAAACCTAAGAGTAACCCAATGAACTTGAAAAAAAAAAAACAGACTGACCACCCGATGAATATATATGCTTAAACATAAAATTGTTCAGTAAAAATAGAACTTTAATTAACATAGAGAAGCCTAAATCAAAGATTGATGTGAGCGCACCAACTTCAATTTTACCAAAGATAAGCATCAACCCTCCAACCAAGCCAAACATAAGAACATGACCCAAACCTACACCTCTTGGAGGAGTGTAGGTAGCACAAAGAGAAAGTCGTACCCATCACTTCATGATGCTCCATTACATGACGAGATAGACGTTCTGCCACTTTATCAAGTTGAGCTAATCTCTTTGTAGCCTTAAAAAAGGTTTTGTCAAGAATTAGTCAAAAGAAAGAGAAACAAAAGTCAAAACTGAATCATGAAATTGGATAAAAGGACCATAACTATGATCAGATCAATTGGATATGTATCAAAGAGGTCAACTAACAAGGCATATCGTTAGTAGGTGAAACAAAAATAGCATGCAACATTGAACAAAAATAGATCAAAAACCATTTAAACAAACAAGGCAAAGCTTTCAAAGTAGTCAGCAATGGCTTTTTTTAAGAAAAACAGCCGTCAGAGCAGTCTTCAAGTGAGAACCTTCAACAACGACATCAATTGGGTATGTATAAATGACTATAATAATTCTTTTTCTTTTTTTGAAAACTAGACTATAACCATTAAAAATGCATTTAACAAGCAGATGATTGATATTACCATAGTGTGCAATTATATTGGGGATAAGGATAATTACAAAATACTTTAGATTGAACATTACGTAAAAGAAACAAAAAAGGACGAAAACTCAAAATGATACAAGAGTGTATATAATAAACGAACGCATCAAGTAACTTAAATGATGTGAGATCATTTACAAAAAGTTCCTAATAAATACAACAGACAAAACACTTTTTATTGATAATGTGAAAAAAAGACTATTGTTCAAGGATGCAGGCTCCACAAGGAAGCAAAAAAAAACAAAACGAGAGAGAAAGAGAGCCAAACTAAAACCACTCCTCAGGAAAAAAAAAAACAAAAGAAACAATGAAAAAGATACAAGATGCAACAAGCTCTTTGTGGCTTTCAAATCCTTGATTGGATTAGGTTAACCCAGGACAATTAAGTTACAAGGGATTCTTTATCAACATGAGATTCTCATTGTAATCGACAGTAGGGTCACACATAATTTCATTGCGTCAAACTTGGTTACTGAATTAGATATTCCCGTTAGTGAGCCAAGAGGGTATGGTCTGGTTTTGAGCACTAATACTTTTGTTCAAGGGACTAAAATTTGCAAGAACCCAATTCTTTTGATGGCAACTATAACAATCGTTCAAGGTTTTTTACCCATGGAATTGGGGAGTGTCGACATTATTTTAGGTGTCCAATGGGTCCCAACCTTGGGATAAAACTACACTGATTATAAGAATTTGGAGATGTGTTCAAGATGGGCAATTCTAAGATCGTTCTTCACGGCGATCCATAATTGGTATGCTCTCAGGTAACTTTAAAGTCTTTAATGAAATCTTTGAAGATTGATATGCAGGGGTTTATTCTAGAACTCAATTCATTAACCACCATAGAATCTACTGATTCTTGGGAGAAATTGCCACCTTAAGTAGTATTGGCTCTTCGAAAATATTAGAAGGTATTTGAAGAGCAGACTACCCTCCAATACGTGATAAAGATCATCACATTGAATCATATCATGGAACATCAGCAATAAACATGCAGCCATATAGATACCCCCTATTATCAGAAAGATGAAATCGAAAAGTTAGTTTGGGAGATGGTGAACGAGGTAATCCAAAGAAGTTGTGGTTCATTCTCTAGTCCAGTTTTTTAGAGGAAGAAAGATGGATCTTGGCATTTTTGTGTCGATTATAGGGTCTTAAACAAAGTTACCGTACCAGATTAATTTCTTATTCCTATGGTGGAGGAATTACTAGATGAGCTTTTTGTTTTTGGGACAATCCTCTTTTTGAAAATTGACAACCATGTATCATCAAATATATATAAACTCGGACGATGTGAAAAAGACCACATTTCGAACACATGATGGACATTATGAGTTCTTGGTTATGCCTTTCGGACTAACGAATGTGCCTTCCAATCAATCATGAATGATATTTTATGGTTGTTATTGAGAAGATTTGTGTTAGTCTTCTTTGACGACATACTTATCTACGGTTCATCATTAGTAGAACACATTGAGTTGCTCCTGATGTTGCTTATTTCAATTTTTTGTTTTCTCAGTTTTTGTTTTTGTCTTTTCTTTCAATGTATTATTTGTACTATAGAGTTTTTGTCTCTTCATTTTCTTGATGAAAAGTTGTCTCCTTTTTTTTTATTATATCCGTGACTGTCTGGACCAATTTTCGCGCACCTCAACTAATGCCAAAGTCCTCTTTGACCAATTGAGTCACTCCATGTTGGTTAAGTTGTCTCTTATTTAAAAAAAATAACATATTGAGTACTTGGAAGAAGTTTTGAATATATTACAAAGACATGAGCTAGTAAAAAATGTAAAGTGTCATTTTGCCCTGCCACAAATTGAATACTTAGGGCATATAATTTCTGGTCATGGCCTCGAGGTTGACAATTCCAAGATTGAGGTTATGGAACGATGGCCAGTACAAAAAAAAATCTCAAGGAACTTTTGGGTCTCACGAGTTACAGAAAGTTCGTTGTTGGATATGGTACGTTTGCATTTTCATTAACTCAACCGTTAAAGAAAGATAATTTCCTTTGAAATGACAAGGCTACCAAAGCATTTTGAAAGAAAAAATGCTATGATATCAGTTTCGATCTTAGCCTTACCGAATTTTACAAAATAGTTTATTATTGAAGTCAATTCTTCGGAGTGGGAGTGGGGGTGGCTTTACTGCAAGAGGATAAGCTGGTAGCCTATTTCAATTATGCTTTACCCACCCTACACCGTGCAAAAGCATTTTATGAAAGGAAGTTGATAGTCATTGTTATGGCAATATAAAAATGGAGGTTGTACTTGTTGGGTCGCCATTTCGAAGTACGAACAAATTAGAGGAGTTCAAAATTCATCCTTGCTCAAAGGTTGGTTATGAAGGAGTATAAAAAATGGATGGCCAAACTCATGAGCTACGATTTAGAAATTATCTACAAACTGGGGTTGGAAAACCGTGTGGTTGATGCCTTATCTCGTTACCCTCATTATTTCCTTGAATATAGTAGCCTCACTATGGTCTCAAGCTTTAGTACTAACTTGATTCTACAACAACCGAATGATGATCCAATTCTGGCAAATATCAAGGATAAACTTGAACTTAGGGAAGAAGTTGCAAACTGTTATTCTATGAAATGAGGCTTGTTGTATCTTCAAGGAAGGATTTTCCTTCCCAAAACTTCTCCAACTATTGATCTGTTTTTTCTACAAAGAGACGAACTTTTTATTTTTTATTTTTTGAAAAGACAAAGTGGCCACATAAAAGTGCCAATCAGATTCCAAATACAATACAAAACAGAGAAAATGGAGCTAAGTATCTATAAAAAAAAAAAGCCACCCAATTTGAGCTTATCTGCCGCAATGAGAACCCATCGAAAGCCTTTGAAAAGGAACCCCATAGATATACTTTCATGCCTATCAATTCCGAATCAGATAACCAAGGAAAGTTGGAATCTTGGAATATTCGTTGATTTCTTTCCCACCAAAGCTCATATAAGAGGCATTTAATGGAGTTAATCCAAGAGAAACGACCTTGCTTGCGATAAGGGCAGAGATGAACTTTTTATTAAAATTATGAAAAGAGACAAGCTTTTCATTAAGATTATGAAATGAGACAAAGCTCAAAATTACAAGACCCGAGACAGGTAACAAAAGAAGATTAAAAAAAGAGAACAAAAGAAAAGGGAAAAAAATGAAGATTTGAAACAACAAAACTAAAAACATATCAAACATAAGCTAGTTGACACCATTGATCTTTTGCTAGATGTTTTTCACTCTTCTCCCATAGTGGGAATTGTGGTTTCTTAAAAATGTTACACATACTTTCCAAAGAAGACTAACAGTCTATTGGAAACGGATGAAGTTGTTGTTTCAAAACTCTGTGAAAGGAATGCTCGTTTGCCAACAAGTTAAATATTTAACCTTAGCTCCAACTGGGTTATTGCTGCCTCTACCTATTCCAAATCAAATATGAAGTGATATCTCCATGGATTTTGTGGTCAGATAACCAAAAGTTGAAGATTACGATGTTATATTTGTAGTAGTGGACTGATTGTATGCCCATTATTTACCCACTCGGCAACCATATACCACAACTAGAATAGCTAAACTCTTTATTAAAGAGATTGTCAGACTTGTGATACCAAAGAGTATTGTATCTTATCGTGACCTTATATTCTTTTGTTAAATGGAAACAAACTTTTCATTAAGATAATGAAAAAGAAACAAAGTTTGGGATACAAGAAGAAAGCGTAGTTGGGTGTTAAGTCGGACTTCTTTTATCAATTCACTATTTTGTACAAAATTGTTCAAATGGCAAGGCACCCAACTATTTTAAGTACAACTTGTTAGAGTTAAATGTATATTTGTATTTAGTATAGTTTATTGCTTTATTAGATCTAGGCCCATTAGACCCATTAGG
>JBBMKA010000005.1:3168754-3180873 GCA_037833695.1 Sechiopsis laciniata
TCATACATTAATATAACTTCTCTTTCTATCTTTTCATAGTTATATACCAAATCATCAAAGTTGTACTTTAAATAATTCACTCAATAATTACTCAATAATTACTCAATAATTGGATGCCTAAACCCTATCCTAACATCTTCTATTTATAACAAAATCCTAACTTACTCTCCAAGTAATTGCTAACATACTCCTATATTATTCCTATTTTGTACCAAGACCCAATCCTATCACTAAAATCAAATTTAAATTAGTTTTTTCTTTTGAAAACATCAAATTTAAATTAGTTAAATTGATTTTGCTTTTACTTAAATTAGTTAAATTGATTCTTCTTTTACTTTTTCCTTATGGTTGATTAATTTAAAAATATACCTCCAAACTTTCCTCATAGAAAAAGATGCCAAAAGAGGCTTCTTTCTATTTTGGGTTTCTTTAAGTAAGTTATAAATAAATAAATTAAAAAAAAAAAAAAAAAAAAAACTTACTTGGCCATTGTATATGGTCACCTCCACTCCTTTAGCAAGCAACTCATCTACCTACAAAAAGAGGTCTCAAATTGTGCAAATTTACAAAACAATAATTTTAATTTATGCCAACAATTCAATTTTCCAATTGTTACTTTTTTTCTATTCTTTTCATTATTTACCTCATTAACCCTTGGCTTCATGAAGTCTTCTTGAAGACTCTTGAAAACGTATTCGGACTGCCCGCCCCATCTGTGAAAATGTAAAATATAAGATATTATTTTAGTTCATATATTTTTGTTTTACAAAATATTTAATATTAAGAATAAAAGGAAAAGAAAAATAATACTGACGTGACATTATGTGGGATGATTTTGAGTTTCTTTCTTAGATCACCATTCATTAAATCGTACAAACTTATACTATCCCCTCCCACCGTGGACCTCAGTGAACTGAGGTATCTTGAATATCTTCTTAGTGAAGCGACGCCGTTTGATATGTCCATATCACTTATAGATGATACTGAATCCGCTCCCTCATCCAATAAGAAATTATAAAAATCCTAAAATATCAAAAATGAAAAATGAAAAATAATTAAGGTCAAGCACTATTTTCCCCCCAATGTTTCAATTATGACATAACTTTAATCATCTACTTAATGTTTCTTTTATTTCCTGCCAAAAAAAAAAGATTTTAACCGTTCAAAATTACTTTCTAAATAACAAAATGTATAAAGCACACAAAATTATGCATATCAGGTATTTGGATGAGGTTTAGATGAGGAATTAGTTCAAAAAGTTATATTGATGAATTATTTTAACTAGTTAAAAATTGAGAGTTATACCTAAAAATTCATTTGAATGTGGTTTTTTTTTTTTTTTTTTTTTGTAGAGAAATTAAACTGAAAATCTTGTTTAAATATAGATTTAAAATGAATAATTATTTTAACTAATTAAAAATAAACATTTAAAAATGAGTTATTTTGATTGATTAGATTTTATTTTAGGTGATAGCTTGATAATAAATCCACCAAAGTCTTTTCTTTTTTTTTTTCTTACAAAACTTACTAAGGTTGATTGTCAAGGAAAATTGTTTTTCAAATTTGTCAATTTCTTTTAAAATTGACTACTATGTAAATGCATGATTTAAATTCAAATAATTAAATAAATATATAATGGTAATAATGCATTTTAGAAATAAATATAGAATAAGTGGAAGAATACCACGCCATTACTGGAGTCACTAATGACGTCTTCCAGTTCACTCCAGGAGAAAGTAGCGGCCACAAATTGACCGTTCTGAATCTGCTGCTGAATCCTCTTGGCAATACTGTAATTAGTTTACCAAATGGGGGTATTATTGTAATATCACTGCCGAATATTGGAGTAGAGTGGAAGAAACCCTCGCTGGGTACTGACCTGTTGGATTTCTGCAGTCCCACGTCGTCAACCCTCGACAAATCTTTCAGAAGAGGTCCCCATGAAAACTGCATTATCACAAAATAACTTCCATTAATTATTCATTCCCAATCAAACTTTACAAATTCAAATCATTTATTTTCACTTTTCAATTTCTATATTTTTCTTTCTTTCTTTATTTATATATTAACATCATTGTTCTAATTTCACCCCCACCCTATTGTAATATATAAATAATAATAAAGGAATTTTTGCATGTATAATAAAAAAATGGTAAAGTATTTTCATCCATAACACAAAATTAAAACTAATTCTTTTGTAGTATGAAATTTAAATTGAGTTTTATCACTGATAGAATTCAATCAGTGATAATAATGATAGAACTATCACTGATTTAATTATATCATTAGTTGAGTTCTATCGCTAATAGAAAATCATGTGCTATAGATAGATTATTTTAAAAATTGTATTACAAATATAATACAAATCGGTAATAATAATAACAATCTCAACATATAACAACAAAGTTTGATTGATTAGTGTCTAAAAACTATTTTTTTTAAAGTGTATTTTATTGACCATCACAACCAATTTAATGATCTAAAAAACTTTTGAAAATCTTAAATTTATGGCAATAAATTAATTATTTTTTACATTTAAATATTATAAAGTTAGACAATACGACGTATATCAACCGCAACCACTAAAAAGATTATGTGAGTATATCATTGTTGAAATTATCAACGGGACTAATCTAGACTGAAAATCTCTTTATGAAGTTACAAAATGGTTAATAAGTCTTTTTTTTTTTTTTGAACCGCAATGGTTAATAAGTCTAACGTTGCCAAATAAGACATTTGAAATTATATTATTAAATCTCTTCAAAAAAAAAACTTCAGTTTTCTTTTAACCTTTTCAACTTAATTTTTTTGTTATTTAAGTTAGAATTAACCCACTTAATGATATCAAAGTTAACCACTAAGGAACACGAAAGAATATTGAGGAGCCCACATACAATAATTATATTATACCTAAAGAATAAGTTAAGTGACATGTGAACACAATTAAAGCTTAGTACGCCGCCTTAGGAGAATAACACATGGCAGGCAGGCACCTACTTTTTAAGTCTAAGAAGATATTAAAATCCAATTAAAACAATTATAAGATTACATTTGTAATTTAACTATTTTAGAAAAGAAAAAAAATTTAATAATAATCGTACCGTGTAATCTTCCGGTGAAATCCAACTATCGCCCAAAACCACACCTGCACAATTACAACTCCTTAATTTTAGCCATACATCCAAAATTAGGATTAAGATTAAGCTTACCAACCGTTTACACTTTGTGCGTCACAGACAAATCACGAACCTCCAAGTGTAAGCTTCAGCCTCCCAGCTTCTATCGCTTTCAAAGCGGACAATCCAAGCGTGACGGCAAATTTTCCACCGTAGGATTCGGCAACGATGAAAAGCGGACTCTTCTGAAGCGTTAGATCTTTATTGAAAATGGTCATTAACAGCGTCGTCAAATCCGTCGCCGCTTCTAAATCCGATTTCACTAGCGAATCGGTATCCTCCACGAAACTATACCCCGTCCCCACCGGATTATCCTTCCACCAATTAAAATAATATAAATTTCTTTTATACAAAAAATAATAAATGTTTTTTTTTTTTAAACCATAAAAAAAATGTTATGAGTGTATAAAGAAAGTTCAAAATTTAATCTGGTTGTCTAAATAAATGATAGACCAATGATGTCTCGTATGATCTAACGATTTGGAATTACAAAAATAAAATTAATAAATAAACAATCTAATTTATAATTGCTAAAATGAACCGAATTCTAATGGTATCATGTATAGAAATAAAATAAATTTAATGGTTGGAATCTCTACCCAATAATTATTAAATTAATGTATATATATAGTTTTTGTAATTATATGCTAAATAAAGGACCATCTTTTTAATCAAAGAATCACAAACTTATACGCATCAACTTGGTTAAAAAGAAAAACTTATACACATCAACTTATCTAAATGAGGGCTTTCTAACAACACATATACATTCATAATTCCCTTATTATAGTGCCCCTAATTAAGGGATGGGTTAATAGGTAATTGGATTAAAAAAATGCATTGACCCAACTTTATAATGTAACAAGACCTAAATTTTCATGCTTATTCAATTTCTGCCACATTTTATTTTATTTTAAAACCAATAAAATAAAATATTTAGCTAAAATTGGGCGTGAACATTCTCTACTGTAATTTATTTGCAAATTGGAAGTGAATTTATATCTAATAATTCATTATTTAATTTGCACCGTCAGGCGTCAACCAACAAACTATATTTACACCTAAAAAATTATTATGTTACTTTTCAAGAAAAAAAAAATTATGTCACAATTGTGAACCAAGTAATAGCTATATTTAAAGTTTTATACGAAACCATATTATAAGCTTCTTTTTTTCTCTTTCAAATAAACTAAATTATAACGAAACAAATTTGTAACTCAATATTTGTGGAAGAAAAAAAAAACATGAAATATTAAATATACCACAAACAAAAGGTCTGCTTTGTGAAGCCAAGTTGAGTTTCTGGGCTTAAGAGCAGCATCCAGTGGGCCCACCTCCTTAAAATTCCCAATTCCAACTCCTGAAGCGCCCTGTAAAAAAAATAATAATAATAATTGAGAGGTTAGGGATGAATGGATCGGCTTGATTTGGTTCGGTTCGGTTTAACTCACGGGACCACCCTGCAACCAGAGAATGACCGGCCATGGCTTGGAAGGGTTTTCAACTCTGTACGGACTTCTGTAAAGCCACCAAAACATATGAGCTTCTGCAAATTTGAAAACCAAATTTTTTTTAAAAAAATGGGTTAACAAATTTGGAAACGATGGAGAAATAGTGAAGAGAAATGGACGGGTGAGATTACTGGGTCGGACTTGGACGTATGCCCATTCTTCAGATCCGTCGGTTGATCTGAATGCTCTGGGGGGTCGGGCATGGATCAACGGAGCAGAGACGATGACAGAACAGAGAAGTAGGAAAAATGGGTTTTTCATTTCTTCAATTCCGTGAAGATTATTATAAGAAGGAGAAAAATGGCGATGGATGAATGGAATTTTTGTGTTTTGTTTTGTTTTTTTTGTCTGTGGAGTTGCAGAGGAAAGGGGTTAAAATAGTGTTGGGAAAGAGGATGGAGATTTTTCTGATATTTATTTATGGGGTTTACAAATCTTGCTTCGAAAGAGTCATTTTGGAAATAGGGAAATAAAATCTTATGACCTCAAAACCTTCTATTTCTTTTTTTTCTTTTTATTTTTAGATTTTGTGACTGCAACTACTTTTTACTAATCTGGATAGAAATTTGAAGGGCTATTTGGAGTAGTAGTTTGAAAATATGGTGATTATTTTTTAAAATCACATTAAATAAGTTTACTTTTAATATTTTTTAATGTGGATTATTGATAGAGGAATTCAAGGCCACACGGGTTAACTATAGGTAACTGAAGTTATCCTTAGAGTGTGTTTGTTTTTTTGACATGAGGAGTGATTAATAACCACTCCTCAAAAACTCCCCCGTTTGTTTTTTGTAGTAAACAACCACTGTTAACCACTCTTCAACCCCTCTATCAAATCTCATATTAAATTTTATTAAACTTCACATCAAATTTATCACTCAACCACTACTAACTTCAATCCCCAAACAAGTAGTTGATTACTCCACTACTATTAACTTCAATCTCCAAACGAGTAATTAACCACTTCAAACTACTACTAACCACTTCATTCTCTTCCACTCCACTCTTTTCTACCAAAAACAAACACACCCTTAGTAATAACGCCATTTGGCCAATTGTCTTAATAAATTAGACTAATTTTACTCATCTATAATCACATCTTTCCTTTCGGGGATTAAAGACATTTTTCTTGTCTACCTTTGATCGACCGAAAAAGTATCTTCTTCTTCGTATGATCTTGATTTAGATGAACCCTCTAAGTTATAAGTAACTTTCACTCTCAAAATGGTACTCATATTTATCCTACTCTTAACACCTCACATGGGATGTTTGTCTGTTGAATTTATGGAGGATTTAGAAATGAATATTTACTGATTACTGTTCAAAAAATCACATCAGAACGAGCTATTGTAACTATACAAAATAATTTCTCATTTTTCTATTCAAAATAACTTTTTATTTATAATCATTCATTTATAACTACTCAAAATAACTCATTTAACCACTCATTTATAATCATTTATTTTTCACTAAAAATGACTCATAATTTCAAATTCACATCCAAACAAAGTATTGCATCTAACTCCTCTACAAAAAAAAAAAAAAAAAAAACACCAAAAAAAGTATGTTAGTACAACTCCTTCACAAAAATTTAAATCCAAATAAGTTAATACAAAAATCTCACAATTATAACTACTCAAAATAACTCATCAAATTAACTCCTCCTCTAAAGACCTCCCCAAGGAATAAAATAAGTTTCACATTGATAATTATATTTAAGAAACAATCATGGGAAAGTCATCCAACCCCAATCCTTTTTTTTCCTTTAAATATATATATTAACCCTAATCCACTCGAGTTATAAATTGAATATTCATTTTTCTTCACTGAACTGAAAGTAAAAGGTAGGGCATCTATTTCCAATTTCAGGGCACAGAAAGAGTCATTCCTAACATCAAAAGAGTAAATTAAAAGTTATAAATGTCTTTTGTTAGGGAAAAAACAATGTACACCACACCCTACACGTCAAGAAGAGGGGGAAAAAAAAAAAAATCTAAAATATCATTTTAGTCTATATGTTGGATGTAGTTGGATGAGTGGTTTTGAAAAATTGAGGATAGTTGTTACGAAAGGTTGTGAAGAATTTTGGTAAAAATAAAATATTATCACTTTTATTCAAAAATATTTTGGTATCCCACTATTGCCAAAATACAGCTTAATTATTTCAATAGAGGTATTATAAGTGGTAAAAAAGAATTCATTAAAATTGAAGGGCAATAAGTGGTTGAGACAAACGACGCTTAGGGACGGTTTAGCTTGAGAAGTTAAAAATTTAGAGTTGTAGTTAAAAATTCGTTTGTATGTGATTTTTGTGTAGATGAGTTAGAATCAAAATCTTGTTTTGACGTAGATTTAAAATGAATAGTTATTTTGAATAGTTAAAAAATGAATGATTAAAAATGAATTATTTTGATTGATTTGAAATGAATTATTAGAAATTAATGGTTATAAATGATTGAGTAGTTATGAATTAATGAATATTAAAAATAAATGATTATAAATGAAGAATTATTTTTAAAAGTAAAAAGGAGGAAGAGTTCGTAAAAACTCGTTTTGATGTCAATTTTAGAAGATGAGTTAGTAAATTGTCTATCTACTGGATGAGTTTATGAATAATTATAATAGGTGTGATATTATATGCCTTTTGGCAAAAGAAAATATATATATATATGCCAAGGCTTTTATTGATGCTTTTTAAAGTTTATTTTTTTAATTTATTATTATTTTTTAATTGCTTCATTCAACCTTAAGCTTGATTAACCTTTTAGGAAATGTTTGGATGAGAAGTTAATTTGATTTTTTTTAATAGTTAGAAATCGAGAATAGTACAAAAAAATCACAAAAATTGTTTGGATGTGATTCTTTTTATTTTTGAATAGTTTGAAACAATAACTTGTGTTTGGATGTAAATTTAAAACGAGTAGTTAAAAAAAAATGATTACAAACGAGTGGTTAAAATGAGTTATTTTTAAGAATTAGAAATTAATTATTAAGAATGTACAGTTATAAATAAAGAGTTGTTATTAATAGTTATAAATGAATAATTATAAATGAGAAGTTATGATGAATTGTTTTGAATAGTTACAAAAATTCGTTCCAATAAATTTTTTAAAAAAAGTAAATGATAAATATTCATTTTAAATCTATCACAAATTCAACAAACAAACATCTCCTTATACAAATACTTTTAAAGTTTGTTTTTATCTTATATTTATAAATATGTAATTTTACAATCGCTTTCAAACTTTAAACTGGCCACTATGTTATGTCTAAAGTGAATTTGAATCAATATTCGTTTATCAACAGTAATTTTAATAAAGAAAATATAATATGTAAAATGTGGTACTACACTCTTGTTCTTGTCAAAAAAAAAAAAAAAAAACTACTTCATATATTAGTCCGTTTAACTATAAAAAGTATTTGGTCTAAAAAATTAAATTAATATGGAGTCCAAGAAAGATAATCTAGAGAGCTACAATTTTAAGTGAGCTTATTAAAAATTCCATGAAAAAATGATGATGATATTTCGAGGTAGAGTATAATGTTAAACGATTTCAGAAATTTACTTTTTTTTAGTCGCTAGATTTGAGATATAGTTTCAATCTGATTTATAAGGTTTATAATTGAATAGGTTTATTCCAACATTTCAATAATACTTACTTTTAATTCTTATGGGTTATTTAAATTTATTTTTATACCTATTTTCTTTTAAAGTTTAAATTTACATAAAAATTAAGAGCTCGTTTGAATAATTTTATTTGTGTTTTGAAATTTAAGCCGGCCACTATTCAACCTATGGTTTTCTATTATTTGATTTCTACATTTTATCTATATTTTTAAAAATAAAATCAAAATTTGGAAGAAAAAAAAAGTTACTTTAATTTTTATTTTTATTTTTTTTAGAATTTGATTAAGATTCAAATACTTTCTTAAGAGAAAATGAAGTATTTGTAGAGAATTTGTGTGAAAACAAGTTTAAATTTCTAAAAACCAAATGGTTATCAAATTGGATTTAAAATAATCACTTAATCGATATATTGAAATTTAAAATTAATTCAATCATTCGTTTAGTTAACATTACATTATGTAACTAACAATTTTGTTATTTCAAATATTTAAAATTGAGCATTATTGAAATATCAAAGATAAAAATATTCAATTTTGAAACATATAAACCAAATTAAAAGTAGGCTCAAACCTAAAAACTAAAAATATATGAGTAAAACGCCTCTACACATGAATATGTAGATGAGCTCTACGTTTGGCTTATATGGCATCATTGTGTGCCACAAAAAAACTATTTACTTTTCAATATCTTCTTTTACAACATAAATTTTGGTGCCTTCAATAGTGCTACATAAGCTAAATATAGAACTCCTGTACAGAAAGAAGTTTTACTCATATATTTTTAGCTTTTAGGTTTGAGTCTAATTTTAATTTGATTCATATATTTTAAAATTGAATACTTTTACATCTAATATTTCAATGTGTAAAAACACATAAATAGTATGGTGTGGGTCGAGACCAAATGTATTGTGGAAAGTGGTTGTTCTCTTTTGATTTCATTGTTTGGCTTTAAAAGAAAAAAAAAACACCGAATTAAGTATGATGAGACACTACACTTAGGAGGTGTTTGGATGATAAATTAGATCAAGGAGTTGTTTTGAATAGTTATTTTGAGCAGTTAGAAATTAAGGGTTGCAGTCAAAATTCGGTTGAATATATGATTTTTATGCATAAGAGTTAGAGATGATAGCTTGTTTACATGTGAATCTAAAATTGGTAGTTATTTTGAGTAGTTAAAAAAAGAACGATTAGAAATAAGTCCTTAAAAATAGATTATTTTGATGAATTATTTTAAATAATTAGAAATGAAAAATTATTTTGAATAATAAAAATCTGAAATTATTTTGAATAATTATAAAAAATTAGTTTGAATATAATTTTTTAATTAATAAATCTTCTAAATTAAACGAACAACCTCTTCCGGTTAAGAAAATATCTTATTATTATTTGGGTAGAAAGTCAAAGTGTCTTATTTTAGTGTGACATGGACGAATTTAGGCGCGTGGGGTTGCAGTGGAAAAGATTTGGTGAAACCTAGAAGTAAGGACTGGCAGAAGTTGGTAAGCTGTCAATAATGCCGTTGACTTGCCGTCAAAGATATGAAGCTATTGTGCTGTACATGTTTGGTAAAGTTTATTTTATTTGAGTTCAACATTGAGCATGACGGTTTATGAGGATTAAACTACTGTAAATAGAGGTGTTTGTGTGAAGATATAGTTTAGATTCTTTCTATAATATTATTATATTCAAAGTGTGGTGATCTTCCTTCTAAAATCTTCTAGAAGGATATGTGGTTGAAATCTTATCTATTTTACTGTATTGTTTATATTGTTGTTTCCCCTGTATAAAGGAAACAAGGTATGTACAATTATTGATTAAGTGAAATACAAAACTCTATTCTCTCATTTGCTTTCTAATTATTTTTCTTGGTATCAAAGCAGTATGGCCAACACAAATCTCACAGCAAATCCTAGGTTTAGCAGTCCTCCCTTAAACCAAATAACAAGTGTTAAACTTGACCGTGTCAAATTTTTACTATGAAAAAACCTAGCCATGCCCATCTTAAAATCCTACCGACTTGCGGGACATTTAAATGGAAAAGACAAATGCCCTCCAAAAATTGTGAGGTCTTTTCTAATATTTTTACTGTATGGAGTGCAACAACACCGCCGTTAGATGTGTCAGCCGTAGCTCTGACAAACGGTGCTTCCACGTTGCAGGAAATGCGACGCAACCTGGAGTTTGTAGGCCGATTGACGTGACGCAGGCGCAAGCGTTAGGTGGTGCAGCGCAGGTGGGCTCCACAGGCGCAGGCTTGCAGGTGATAGGCGGTGCAGTGCAAGCAGGCCCCACGGGTGCAGATGTGCAGTCGTTTCCAGTTTCCCTCATTTCGATGGCGCGAGCTGATGCGAGCAGGTCCTTTCCTTTTTCTCAACCACCTCACAACCTAGGTGCCTAGCAGATTGGTGCACCATTTGCCCATGAGTTGGGCCAACTTCCAAGTAATTTTCAAAATGTAGACCCTTATGCACCACAATTTCCAGTCAATATATATGGTTTTGATGCTCATGATGCGTGGGTGGCAACTGATCAGTTGCTATTGGGATGACTATATAACTCCATGGCGCCTAAAATTACAACTCAAGTAATGGGATTTGAAATAATTAATGATTTATGGACATTAGTTCAAGAATTATTTGGGGCACAATCTCGAACTGAAGAAGACTATCCTTCGCCAAATATTTAAGTAATGTAGGAAAGGTTCTCAAACCATGACTGATTATTTGTGTACTATGAAAATTCATGCAGATAACCTTGAACTTGCTGGAAGTCTCGTCTCCACTCGGTCTCTAATTTTGCAAGTATTGCTGGGTCTTGATGAGAAGTATAATGCGGTGGTGGCAAATGCATAAGGGCGAGCCAATCTTACCTGGTTTCGCGTACAAATTGGACTTTTAATGTTCAAGAACAGGATTGAGCATGAAAATTCCCAAAAGACGAGCTCGTTTAATCAAACAGCTTGCGCGAATATGGCAAGTGTACCAGGCAACCCACAATAGTGGTCCAAGCCACAAAAAACTACTCGCAATAGGGGGGACGTGGTCAACATAATTTTCGAGGTGGATGGAACCGTGGCCGGGGTCGTAGAAGCAACTCCATCGATCATAATAGAACTATGTGGTATGTCTGTGGTCGACTCGGCTACACTGCTAACATTTGTCGTGTCAGATTTATCCTTAATAAAAAATGTAGCCAACAACATTATGAAAACCGCAACCAATTTTAAGGTCCACAACAGAATTTTAGCCAATATGGTCCTTCATGATCCTCTAGTAGCATGACGTCAACTCATCCACAAGTTTTCCATGCCCAACAGCATTCCGATCCATTGCCCTTGAGACTGTCGTTGATCCAAACTGGTACATGGATAGTTGATGTGAGAATTTTGAGTTGTGTAATAAAATGTATAATAAATGCAAGAAATGAATTCACGCAAGTGCAAGTATACACAGTCAAATGCAGCAAGTGATAAATATCCAAGTCATCTCCACAAGGATTAGAGGTTAAAATCTTGTTTAAATGCTGTTTAGAGAGTGAAAACTAAAATAAGATGCAAGAAAAGTAGAAGAAATGCGGTATTGGTATCATAAGCTACGAATGCTACAAACATTCAATTCTATACAGTAGCTAAAAAGCATAAAAACTGAATGTTCAAAGCACTCTTTAAACATATAAAATAACTTCTAAAAATCATGTAAAAATGCTGGAAACATAGATACTACCCTAAACATGCAATAAATGTAAACTCACACTCCTAATGATGCTTTAAAACGAATGGGCACATAAACAAGCATAAAACAAATAT
>JBBMKA010000005.1:3182035-3241253 GCA_037833695.1 Sechiopsis laciniata
AGCTAACTCTAAGAATAAACTAAAGAAAACAAGAAGAAAAGTGCTAAGAAAGTTGCTGGAAATTGAGAGAAGAAAAAGGAAAGAGCTGGACAAAAGAAAAGACTAAAAATGAGGCTCAAAGGAGGCTAGAGTTTTTCTCTTTCAACACCATATTTAAAGCTCTTACTCATATATGATCAATGACCAAGATTAAAAGATGAAAAACACATGTTTTCCCATCAAAATAGGCCATTTTGACACGTGTCCGAGGGGTGCCAGCTCATTTAATGAGCTCCCCAACAATTTTCCCACGTGTAGGAATTTTGTAATTTTGGAATTTTCTGTTGCTAGGAATCGAATGCTGCAGACATTAGCGCGCTTCCGAATGAGTCTAATGCTTCCAGCAATTCCAAACCCTGCAATGATAAAAAATACTTAGCGAGAATGTGAATTATTGTAAATGCTATCGCGAATGCTGCAGAGATTGCCTTTTCGGCAAAACTCTAAATTTTCCTAACTTTCTAATCCTTGCCTCATGTCTAACATCCATTGTATTTTATGTATAATTCTCTGTTCAAAGGTTGTTACATGCATCAAAGTGTGATAATAATGCATGATTTCTTCAATAAACACACCCTAAAAGAGGACTAAATAACTCTCTAATCGAGAGTTATCAATAGTGGAGCATCGAATCATGTCACGTCTGACTACAACAACATGGTCAATCCTATCGAGTATGAAGGTAATGAATCTGTCACTGTTGGTAATGGTGAAAAACTTTTGATTACACATGTTAGGTCTTCTATGTTATCTACGTCTGATGGATGGTTGAAACTTGAAAATGTGTTATGTGTGCCTTCTATTGCTAAAAACCTGATTAGTGTGTCCAGACTTGCTCATGATAATAATGCGTTTGTTGAATTTCATGGTTCTTCTTGCTTTGTGAAGGATATTTGTACGGGCATAACGGTTTTGAAAAGGGTGCTTAAAGATGGGCTATATCAAGTCACGAGTGGCACCGTTGGGTTTATTGCACGACCGATTAGTGGAACCAGTGCAGTTAGGAACTAAACCTTTAATTTGTTTTGTTTTTGTTTTACCTAGTAAAATCTCAATAAATGTTGCAGTGTCCAAGTCTATTTGGCATCAACGCTTATGACATTCAGCTTCTAGAATTCTATAATGCGTATTGCAAAATTTTAATTTACCAGTATCTTTAAATGATCAAGATCAATTTTTTGAATCCCGCAAACTTGGAAAAATGCACTCTCGACATTTCTCTTTGTCTTATTCTCATGCATGCCACCTGTTTGAAATGGTGCATACTGATTTATGGGGACCTGCACCTGTTCCGTCATCTGATTTCTATCGATACTATGTTAGTTTTAGTGATGATTGCAATTTTTTTATTTGGATATATCCACTAAAATTAAAGAGTGATACCTTGTGTGCTTTCCAACATTTTTTTTGCTATGGTGAATAATCAATATGGGTGTTCGATTAAGACTCTTCAGTCAGATAACAGGGGGAATATCACCAGGTGCATAAAATGTGTGTTGATCCTATATAGAGACTAAATTAGACTTTTTGAAATCATACTTGCTAAACTTTGACTTAATTTACATTTTTTTTCTTGTTTAAAATCAAGATCCGTAAACTTAAAAAAAAAAAAAGGGTTTATATGAACATATATGGCTTGTGCATTGACCACGGTGCCACACTTAGTTCGCAACATCAAATGGCGGGAAACAGAGCTCTTCACTGCAATCTTTACATCTTTTTTCATTTCACCTCTCCGCCATTTTCACGCCCATTTGATTATCATTCTTTCAAATTCTTGTCGCCCTAATCTCGATCCCTTCAGTCCGAAGAATCAGTGGAGATTCGTAGATTACGACCATAATCTTCGCTCGTTTTATTTTTTGGGCTATCGGTGATTAGGGTTTCGATCGTTCAATTCCCAAATGGGAAGCAAGATCAACGATGAACTTGTAGCCACGGTTCGATCCATCGTTGGTCCCGACTACTCCTATATGGATGTTATCAGAGCTCTTCACTTGGCCAAGAATGACGCCACCGCCGCCATTAATATCATCTACGATACCCCTAGTTTTGGAACGAGGGATAAACCGCGAATTCAGGAGAATTCTGATGTTGTTAACGTTCTTTGCGAATCAAGTTCTGAGAGCTCGCCTGTTGCCTCTACGTCGAAGAGGGTTCGTAGTGAAGGCCCAAATTTCCCGCTGCCTGAGGAGGGAACTTGTAATATTGGGGTCAAGAACGCCGTTGAGGAAACCTCGAATCCGTGTTCGAGTTCGATTGGGAGTGAGTGGTGGCTCGTTGGCTGTGCTGAAGTGGCCGGGCTATCTACTTCTAAAGGGAGGAAGGTGAAGCCTGGAGATGTGGTGGTGTTCACGTTTCCTTCGAGGAATGGCTCTAAAACGCCTACTACACCGGCTAAAGCTTTTGTGAAGGGAAGGCAGATGGCTAATTGTTCGGAGATTGTGAGGTTTTCTACTAAAGATTCTGGGGAGGTAATGTGGAATTCTGCCTTTTCAGTTTATGTTTTGGGGTTTTATATATTTGACTATTTCACACTTTGTTTTTTAGTGGTCTACAATTAGGAGCCTTTTTTCAAGCTTTTCCTTGGCTTAGGCAGATGTGTTGTGTTGTCTACCATTTTGTGCCTTTTCCTCATTTTGTTAGTGACACTGTCCTGTTCTTGAATAAATATTTATGGGATTTGGCAGATTGGTCGAATACCCAATGAATGGGCTCGATGTCTTTTGCCGCTGGTGAGGGATAAACAGGTTAGAATAGAAGGATTATGTAACTCAGCTCCGGAAGTGCTGGCCTTAATGGATACGATTCTATTATCTATAAGGTAGGTTACTATCATCATCAGTATTATACGTGTATTTTATTACCAACATGGGTTTTGTTTCATTTGTTGTGATGGTTTTTTTTTTTGTTAGTATACGCTGTGTGATTGAACATGGTACAATATTGGCTTTTCAAGCTCGTTTCTTGTTTCTACGAGGTACAAAGGTTCCTGTCTATGGTGTGGAGTTTCTATTAACTAATGAAGCTGTATGTCATTACATTGCAGTGTATACATTAACAGTTCTTTGCTTCATAAGCACCAACAGACCTCTCTCAAGGCAGCTACCAATGCAGCTGCAGAATCAGTTATTCATCCTCTCCCAACTTTGTTTCGGCTTCTTGGTTTGACACCTTTCATGAAGGTGGGGTCTCATTTGCTACAATCTTCACTCTTTTGCATACATCTGTTTTTCTGTGATTTTAAGAGTTAGGTTGATTTAGTGGATGGAAGCTTGTGTCCTTTGAATATTTGCAATTATACAAGTCTACATATGGCATATTTTAAATGGTGTAATACGATTGAAATCAGGCTGCATTTACTCCGGAGGACTTGAGTGGAAGAAAACAACAGTTAGACTCCAAGGTCTGAGCAGAATAACTTTGTCATATGACTCATAGCTGATTACAATAGATAGGTTTGCACTCAAGACATTTTATATGGCAGGTTAGTAATAGTCTGCCATCATCATTAGCACACACCTTGAAGAATTGTTCTCAAAATGATAATGAGACTGAAAGTGAAGAGTCAATCTCAGATATCGATCTTGAGAATATTGTTGGTGCTGGAGACACTTCAGAGCTAGAGGTAGCAATACTTTTGTTAGAATATTGTTGATTAGTGAGTA
This sequence comes from Sechiopsis laciniata, assembly GCA_037833695.1. Lineage (NCBI taxonomy): Eukaryota > Viridiplantae > Streptophyta > Magnoliopsida > Cucurbitales > Cucurbitaceae > Sechiopsis > Sechiopsis laciniata. The sequence goes on from JBBMKA010000005.1 coordinate 3,185,743, forward strand.
CAGTTCAGACTTGTGATTTTTAGATATATGTCGTCTATAGGAAATGGATCCACCTGGTACCCTCCTATGTGAGCTTAGGCCTTACCAAAAGCAAGCTCTGCATTGGATGATCCATCTGGAGAAAGGAAAGTGCATGGATGAGGCTGCAACAACCCTTCATCCATGTTGGGAGGGTTATCGTCTTGCAGACAAGTATGCTGGATTATTTGTTGACTGTGAGTTATAGTTTTTGTTAGATATCTACGACCTGACTGTCTATTCTGTTTTGTAGGAGGGAGCTTGTCATCTACTTGAATGCCTTTTCTGGCAATGCAACGACAGAGTTCCCAAGCACTCTCCAAATAGCCAGAGGAGGGGTAAACTTTTAAATAATGAGTTGTAGTTACATTCCTTCTTGTGTCATTGGTTCTATTTCTGATTTGAGGTTGATTATAACTATTTAAAGATTCTGGCTGATGCCATGGGCCTCGGGAAGACCATCATGACCATATCCCTTCTTCTTGCTCATTCGGAAAGAGGTGGAGTATCCAATAGTCAGTTGACACCTCCCTCTATTAAAAGTGATGATGGAAGTATGGACCAATCTCCAAATCCTTTGAAGAAGGCTAAATTGACAGGTTTTGAAAAGTTGTTGCAGCAGAGGAAATGCTTAGCAAGCGGCAGCAATTTGATTATTTGTCCCATGACCCTTCTAGGGCAATGGAAGGTATTCACCTCTATCATTCAGCCAACCAAAATTCATACATAAACTCAATACTTCAATTTGTTCCATGTATACTTAGCAAGCCTTTGAATGGTTTCTTTGTTTTTCAGGCAGAGATTGAAGCTCATGTGCAACCTGGATCTCTGTCTCTGTATATTCATTATGGACAAACTAGATTAAAGGATGCCAGAGCTTTGGCACAAAATGATGTTGTCATCACTACATATGGGGTCTTAGCCTCAGAATTTTCTGCAGAGGTAGTTGCGAACTTCATTCTAAGTTGGTTTAAATTCTTATTTACTGAATCATGTTTTGATTTTTTAGTTTTTTTTTGTGTATTTGCGTATAGAATACTGAAGAAGGCGGACTCTATTCAGTTAGGTGGTTCAGAGTTATTCTTGATGAGGCTCACACTATTAAGTCCTCTAAAAGCCAAATATCCGTTGCTGTGACCGAACTAGTTGCTGACCGTCGCTGGTGTCTTACTGGTACTCCAATCCAGGTAATATCTTTGTGAAGTCATTTTTATCTCTGGATTAGTTCCTTTGTATTTATTTCTAGTACCCAAATCAACGACTAAAGCTTCTAATAGAGCTTATTTAATATCTTGCATTAAACTTTGTCAACTTTATATGGTTTGTTGTTGTCTAGTACCTAGTATGTAAGGAAATTGGGTTCAACTACTTTCGAGAATAGGGTTGTGTTTTCCTTCTGGGTTATTTCTTGATGTGAAATATCAATGCTAATGTCATTTATGTTGCCTTCCTTCCATTAAATATAATTGACACAGAACAACTTGGAGGATATCTTCAGTCTTCTTCGGTTTTTACGGATTGAACCTTGGGGAAATTGGGCATGGTCAGTTTTTTTTTTACATATATTGTGCAATTTCAAATAATTTCACTTCTTTATGCTGTAAATTATCTTTTCTTCCATGCTTTTATGTCATAACCTTTTTTTGCATGAATCAAGTTTTCTTTCTGATTTAGGTGGAATAAAATCATTCAAAAACCATTTGAGGAAGGTGATGAGAGAGGGCTAAAGTTAGTTCAATCCATCTTAAAGTCAATCATGCTAAGGAGGACCAAATGCAGTAAAGATCGAGAAGGCAGGTTAGTTGCTGGTTGAGAGTTGTCTTTTTTGAACAAGAATCAAAACGTTTCAATAAGATAATGAAATAAGACTAATGCTTAAAGATGCAAATTCTATGGAGAAGTGGATATGAATGCGGTAATAGAATAAGTAGATTAAGGAAGAATAACAACATTCCAATCAAAACAAGCATCCTGAAAAGCAAAACTTGGAAATGACTTTAAGAGCAAACACCAAGAGGAGTACTTTAAACAGGTAGATTGTAGAATCAAATGTCATTGTCAGGTGTGGTACAACCTCTCTCTACTTCCTCCCTCTAAAACAAATCCTCTCTACCCTTGATCAAGTTTTCTTTTCCTACCTCCTCCTTCAACGCCGAACCTCACAGGCATCGAAGGGGATCCAATATTCCAATGTATCTTCTAGAGTGTAGTTTATCTTCTTTCTCCACCTCTTTCTTTTTTCACTACGCTCTCTCACAACCTTCACAACACGTGTATTAAGGCTTCAGTGTAGGTTTCACATATTCTCTTTGTCTTCTTCTTCTTCTTCTCCTACCTCATGGATGCACTTTCTTTTTCTCCTCTCCCATGGAACACAACTCTCCAACAAGGCACCCCATCGTTGCCCAGCTTCGAAGTCGACCACGCCAAAGGCAGCGCCTTTCTCACCATTTTGTCACCCGAAACACAGCTTTAAATGATGACACATAACAAATCTTCGTAGGGGCTTTGACGGATAGCTGGCAGTAGCACCACCATAATCCAATGTCCAACTTCGAACGGATCTTGGACAAGGCTCCGATGAGTAGCTACCAACACCATCTACGGTTTCCTATGCAATGATTCTTCTCTGCAAAGACTTCGAAATCAACATGGTAGATGGTTGATGTAGGCGACGCGAAAGGGAAAGGTTAGCAAACCCTAATCTTCTAGATTGGTTCAAAGTTTATTATTGACCTCATTTCTACGTTCTCATTTCTTCCCCGAGATTCAGAGAAATCTTGAGATTTCTAGAAATCTTGTCTTTCTTCGTTGAGACCTCATATTTCTCCATCAATGGATCTACTTTGGCAAATTTTCTCGATAGCAAGGGCCACGAGTTCTACAGTCGTGGTAGAAGGCATAAGATAAAGTTTGCACCATTTATTCTAGGATTTTTGTTCTCTACCATAGTTGCACATCCTTTCTTTAGCTTTTATTCTCTGGCCATATCTAACGAAATTATATCTCGGCACATGAACGTCATTTTCCAGTTTGCAAACAAAGTACAAGGGCATATATTGGCTATGTTGACTTCTACACCCAAGCTCTTCCCATCCTCATGTTCTCATCACACTTTTGAGCTTGTATTTTTTATGTTTTGGCTGTGTATTTTTGTTTCCTTTATTTGCCATATAGCTGTTTCAATGAATCTGTAACACTTTCATTTTATCAATAAAAGTATTTTTGTTTCCTATAAAAAAAATCTGCCATTGTCATTTGATATATGCTGTTGGTGTTGCAGGCCAATTTTAGTTCTTCCTCCCGCTGATATTCAGGTGATTTATTGTGAACTTACAGATGCTGAAAAAGATTTCTATGAGGCACTCTTCAAGAGGTCCAAGGTAACTTATGGCTGCCTTCCCACATGCTTCATGCTTGTTTTTGTTTGTGTTATTGCCTCACCTCACGTGACATGTTATCCAAAAATAGGTGAAATTTGACCAATTTGTTGAGCAAGGACGTGTCCTTCACAATTATGCTTCAATACTGGAGTTACTTTTACGTCTTCGCCAATGTTGTGATCATCCCTTTCTTGTGATGAGGTGCTTTCATTTCCTCTCTCTTGCTTTATAGCTTTTCCTTTTCCATTACTGCACTGGGGTTAGGATTGCAATGATGCTGAGATGTCTGAAAACTGGGACTTTTGCAGGCCATTTGAATATATATTTTGTATGAAAGTTGTTTATTAAGTTTTTTCAATACATTGTGTATGAAAGTTGCTTATTAAGTTTATATGTATATATATATGTGTGTGTGTGTGTGTGTGTGTGTGTGTGTATGAACAATCAACTGAATTTCATTACAGGAAGAGACATACAATCATCATATCTCAAATGAAACACTTAGTTTTGAGAGCCCAAAAGTACAAGAATTTAAAAACACCATTCCAAAGTTTGTCCTTTGTCCACTCAATTCTCTTCTATTTCTTTTTATAAGTCTTCTATTCCTCTCTAATCTTACTATATACAAAAAAGATGTCCAAGCGGTAACCAGAACACTTATTTGTGCTGGTTGAACTTCTGATTATTGATGACCTCTATAGCACAAGACTTAGCTGAACGACATTGTACCAAATCCATATTAAACTCTAAGTGAACACGAGCTGAACAGAGCAAATCATTTCTACATTTCTTTTTCTTTTAAAATTGTGTTGCTAAAATTGTGTTGCTAAAATTGTGTTGAGGTTCCCAATGGCTGGGCTTTGCAATGTTGGAAGGAAAGTCATCACTAAGAAAGTTGTTTAAATAATGCATGCTTGCAATGAGCTTGTTATTGAAAAGTCATTGCTAAGAAAGTGTTGAAATGGTTCCTTCCTTTGCCTGAGTGGCGAGTAGATGTATGCACCTTTAGATATCCATGGCTGGGGAAAAACATAGTTGAGGATTTTTATTTTTCAATTTTTATTTATTTCTTTGTTTTTTTGTTTTTTTTTTTCAGTTGTTTTTTTAGTATGGAGGTATGGAAGAGATACTTTGTTTCAGAAAATAAGTGGATGGGGAATAAACCCCTTTGCTTGTTGTTTTCTTGCATGTTTCATTTATCTCTTATGAAATATAGATGTGTGGCAAATGTGCTAGCTCATCCAAGACATTATCCTTTATTTATGTTAGGTTTTCGACATCCATTAGGCTTTGAACAATGAGACACTGGATGTTGCTTACTTCTCTTTTGGGGGATTTATGTTGTGATAAAGGGCACAGGGGTGTTTGTTGTTGGGTTCCTAGTCCTACTTAAGGGTTATTGTGTCGGTCCTTCTTTGGTTGCATGGTTAATTTTTTGCCTCTTTAATGGGGGATTCAACTTTTGGTTCGTTATTAAAGGTGAAATTTCAAAGAAGGTGAGATTTTTTTACTTCTCAGGATTAATACTTTAGATAAGAGTTTTGAGAAAGGTGGTCCTTACTGGGACATGTGTGTTGCATCATGTGGAAAATCGCAGAAGATCTGGACCATCTTCTTTGGTGTCGTGAGATGGCCTTGGAGGTGTGAAGTCATATTTTGTAGGAGTTTGGCCTTGTGCTGGTAAGACCAAGAGACTGTAGAGGGATAGTTATAGAATTGCTTATTTCCCCTCATTTTTTTTAGAGAAATGAGATTTTTTTGGCAAGCCAGTGTGTGTCATTTTGTGGGGGGTTTTTGGCGGTGAGTCAAATGATAGAATCTTTAGAGGGGTTGAGATGTCTTCGGCGATGTTTGGACCCTCAACCTCAATAAATTCTATGTTTCACTTTCGATCTCTATTTTTAAGCTCTTTTGCAATCATTATGTAGGGTATTATTTTACTTGAGTGGAGACCATTTTTTTTATCCCTTTTTGGGGCTTTTTCTTTTGTATGCCCCTTCAATCCTGTGCTATTTTATTCTTTATTCAATATAAGTGTGATTTATTATAAAAAATGGGTGCTTTCTAAGAAAGATCTTCAATGAAATAGTTTTGGGAGGAAGTTCCATAGTGCATCAATTTTTCACCTTTACTCTGATTTTCTTACTGATGTTTAGTGAATAGCATAATCACGAATACCATTTTGAACAACTGATTTTTTTGGCTGCAAGTTTTCTGAAATTGTTTGAATGCAAATATGTATCACTCAGTTGAATGAAAAATAAATGGCTCTTTCTAAGAAAGTAGTAAACTGGTTTCAAGCCATGGTTTACTATTCTTGTTGCCCATCATCATTCGGAAAAGGCTAATCCTTAGTTTTGGTTTGTGCAGTCGAGGTGATACCCAAGAATATTCTGATCTAAATAAGTTAACAAAGCGTTTTCTTAAAGGCAGTCCAAACACACAGGCAGGAGAAGGTAGAGATGTGCCTTCTCGTGCTTATGTCCAAGAAGTTATGGAAGAGCTTCGTAGTGGTGAACATGGAGAATGTCCAATATGTCTTGAAGTATTTGAAGATGCAGTATTGACGCCATGTGCTCACCGTATGTGCCGGGAGTGCCTTTTGGCAAGTTGGAGAAACTCGAGTTCTGGTTTATGTCCAGTTTGTAGGTACTCACTCTTACTTTATATGTGTGTTGACTTCCATGTCTCCACACACTCAAGTGTTAGCTCTATGATTGCTCTGTAGGAAAATGATCAATAGGCAGGATCTTATAACTGCTCCAACTGAAAGCCGGTTCAAGATTGATATTGAGAAGAATTGGGTCGAATCATCTAAAGTTTTGTTGCTGATGAATGAACTTGAAACTATTCGTTTGTCAGGGTCAAAGAGTATTATATTCAGCCAGTGGACTGCCTTTCTTGACCTTTTACAAGTTCCTCTTTCTCGGTATGCTATCTTGAGTTTTCTTTTGTGATGAGCTGATACATGTGCGTAATTGTATTGCTTTTGGTTCGGTACTAATTGAAAACAGTAACACACCAAGAAAGTTTGAGGATGGAGCATCCTTTTTGTAATGGATTACAAAATGAAATAGCAATTACACTAAAGGAGGAGATGACTAAGAATTCTTCTTTTCAATACTTCAATCTATTTACAATAAACTCCATGCAAGTGTTAGTTTTTCTGATTTGTGATAAAAGAACTGTAACAAAACATGTAACATCTATATATTACCTCATTGACATCCAAATGTTGTAGAGTAAGACGATATGTCTCATGAGTTGTGAGAATAGTTGAGGTGCGTGCAATCTGGCCCAAACACTCACAATTATAAAAAAAAATATCTATTTATTGCCATTGGAGGCACAAAGATGTAAATGACGATAGAAGTAGCCATTACTGCTGAGTGCTGATAGTACAATAATTTTATTTTGTTACCAAAAATTTAGGTGTGGTAATGGGTGACATTGAACCGTAAGTATGTCAATAGTCTTTATATAAATTCTTCTAACCATTGATCAAAGTCGTCATCCAGTCATTACTCATTTCCCATATTTCTTTTATCACATTCTGATGTGGTGTCTTGTAATGTTTATTTTCTTTAATTTCTTGCAAGTAAGGTTTTGTAATTTTCTTTCTTTTCACCATAGGAGTAACATTCCTTTTCTTCGTCTGGATGGGACTTTAAGTCAACAGCAGAGAGAAAAAGTAATAAAAGAGTTTTCTGAGGATAATGGAATTCTGGTATGGCATTTTATTTTTGCAGTTTAGTGTGTGAAGCTATTTGATGGTTAAAATTTTGGGGTTGGTTGTGACTTTAGGTGCTGTTGATGTCACTAAAGGCTGGTGGAGTTGGAATCAATTTGACAGCTGCTTCAAATGCCTTCGTACTGGTATGCCTAATGGATCAAACCATATAAAGCTGATTGCTTCTTGAAAGATGCTTTATATTACAAATGCTCCTTGGTCACTTATGACAAAGCCGAAGGTTCTATGGATTAACTTGTCTGCTAATTACTTCTTTATGGATGCTTTGGGTAAAGACTAAGAGGAAGAAACATATCTTTAAGACGGGCGTGTAGAAACAGAGGAAACAATTGATGATTATGTTTTCTTGTCTCGAGCTGGTCTCTTTTACCTAAATGCCTTGGGAAGTTGCAACGTATCTTCCTGTTTGATTCTAACCAATTAGGGAGCCTGGTTATAGTTTTGATTGAGGATTCTGTTAGGATCCCAATTAAAGGCATGTTAGTAAATAATTGGGGAGTTAGTTGGGATATTTGGTTATTAACAGAGAGTGAGAAAGGGGTCCCAAGGTCGGCCTCGTTGGTCGAGCCTTGGGGTCTCCAAGGTACCTTCCTTTGAAGGTCCTAGACTCCTAGGTTCGAAACCCACGAGTGAGCTTAATTATAAAATCGTTTGTTGTATCCTGGGTTCGGGTTTTAAGACGGGTGTAGGTGGGGTATGTAGTAGGGAGAAACTTTGATTCTCGGTTATAAAAAAAATAGAGTGAGAAAGGTAGAGGGTAAGCAATGATTTGGCCATTTGGTATTAGATCTTGAGTGATCTCCAAATAGGAGGGTCCAAGTTTTTGTAATTTCATACATCAATTGAAATTGTTTCTTATAAAAAAAAAGTCATTGATACTTATATAAAAAAAGCGTTTTTAAAGATTTGATTATATTGTATTTCAATTACTTTTATATTTCAATATATAGTTGGGTTCTACTTCTATCAGATTCTTACTACTCGTTATAGTAATTTTATCCTCCCTATCTGGTTTCTTTTGGGGATTCAATGAACTGTTGTTTCTTATTTTAAAAAGGAAAACAAATCTCTTTTCTTGGTCAGAAACTGTAAAACAATCAGCACAAATGACTGTTTTTGGAGAAGACATCTAATAGTAGCTCTTAATTTTTAAAGACGTGTGATGTCTGATTATTTAGGTAAAGATTGATCATCTCTCTTTTTGCCCGTTGATTATTTAGGTAAAAATTGATCATCTCTCTTTTTGCCCGTTGTCCTTCCATTAGAACTTTAGGGAAACTTATTAGTTACTATTGCCGCCATTGGGCATTCCCCAAAGCCATCCACAATCTTGTATGTCAGTTATATTGAGGCCAAAAACTTAATTGGAATTAGTTTCTTCATTGATCATATGCAATACTTTCTTTTGTTTCTTCATTGAAGAGTTTTTGTTCCCTACAAAAAAAGGGATTAAGTTTCTTATTTAGGGCGTACTGGTGGTATTGATTCATATTTGATTTCTAGTTTCACTAGACTTGCACTGATTAAAGCTGTTCTGAAATCATCTGTTTAATTACTTACCCCCTTGGGGTCACCTAACAACAATGGAAGAATTTTTTTTTGTTATGCGCATTATTTGCATCTATTTTGTTTTTCTTTGAATTGTAATGTTATTTTGTACAGCATTTTAATATTGCTGCTCGATTATTGTACCCTCTTGGAATAGCTTGTCGTTAGTTGTTGGTTGATATAATTAAATTTGTCCCAATCCATCAGCTTATGTTTTTGGATTGATTGGTGGTTTAACATAATTCAACATGGTATCAGAGCAGGAGGTCATGAGTTCGAATCCCTGCGAAGTCGTTTTCTTCCCAATTAAAATTAAAATTCCACTTGTAGGGCATGTTTTTTTCTCCCCAATTAAAATTAAATTCTACTTGTAGGGCATTTCTCAAATTTCAAAGGGGAAGTGTTGGTTGATATAATTAAATTTGCCTCAATCCATCAGTTTAGGCTTTTGGATTGATTGGTGGTTTAACATAATTCAACATTATTTAATTCTTAATCAATTGAAGCAGATAGACTTATAATTTTTTAACAGTAATCTCAATGGCATAATTGATGGCCTATGTTTAACCAATCATTTCAGGACCCATGGTGGAATCCAGCAGTTGAAGAACAAGCAGTTATGCGTATTCATCGCATTGGACAAACTAAGAGTGTGAGAATAAAACGTTTTATTGTGAAGGTGCAATTTCTTTTCCAACTGCATTAGTATCGTGCATTTTGGGACATCATCCAATTACAAGGAGGCGTTTTATCTAGGGTTGATGTTTAAAATTTGGATTTGATGTTGCTCATGCCTCATAGACCTTTCAAAATAGAAATTGCCTTGAGGGTCCAAGAAGTTATAAGTTCAATCTATGGTGGTCATCTACTTATGAAATAATTCCTTTAAGCTATCTTAACATCTAAATGTTGTAAGGTTAGGCGTTACGATATATCTCGTGAGAATAGTTGAACTGCACGTAAGCTGACTCGGATACTCACATGTTTAAAAGAAAGAAAATACTGTTCAAAATTTTCTGTTGTTCAGTTATATGTTCAAAAGTGATTTTGAAAATTTTAGAAACACTCGAGTGTGCCTTCAGAGGAACCTTCAAAAGTCATATCACTTGAACGTGCCAACTAGTTGAACGTGACATTGTTGTATGATACAAAACTTTGCTTCTCAGGGTACAGTGGAGGAAAGAATGGAGGCAGTACAAGCCAGAAAACAACGATTAATTTCGGGTGCTTTAACTGATCAAGAAGTTCGAACTGCAAGAATTGAAGAATTGAAGATGCTTTTTACTTGATGCAGTCAATGAATCTCAAAGATATTTTTTTCACGCCTGTGGTTTTACAAGGGTTTATCCTTTGCTCATACAAGGCTGATAAAATGGCCTCAGATTTGAGTCTTCTAGCCATTTCTATGCAAGCCAACAGATTTTGTTCTCTGGACCTAATGGGGTAGTCTGAAATTTGGCCATAGTATTGTTTTTGTTTCTCTAATGGGAGTTTAGAGTAAAACTAAAGAGGTTGCTGTAAATTAATAGTATTAGTATTGTTTTTTTACTACATTAGAAGCAATATTTGCACCAATTGTGTACAGATGAGGAATGTTATAATCATAATTAAGTTGGGTTTATCAATGGGTTAGAACACATAAGAATGATGTGTTTTATGAGGTAGGCAATTATGTGGCAATAACCTTTAACATATGTTATGGCTTTGTAAATCTCTCTTAATATGTGCTCCAAGTGATGCCAAAATGAAGTTGCAGGTGGTATATAACTATTTTAAGCATCTTTTAAAGATGATTTTCTATTTTGTCTTGTATATCCATTTATTTATTAAGCTTTGCAAAGTCAACTTATGATACCGATATTTGGTTACAATTGTGTTTTTAGTTAAGTTATAGCACTTGTAGGTGTTTATGATAAAATTTTCAAATTCTAATTTAATGGTAGGGTGAATAAGTTTACTTAAATTTGGCTCCTATTCATAACCATTTAATTTTTAGTTTTTATTTCTTAAATTTTGTGTTTTTATTTCATTAATTTTTACCATGAATTTTATCTTCTTAAAAAAAATATTTGGATCATTAATTAAATTTAAACACAGACCAAATTTTGAAATCCAGATTTTTTTAAAAATTTTTTATATAAAGACTTAAATTTCAAAACAATATGTTAAAAATGGTTACAAAATAAGAAAATTCTTAGAAATTATGCTAAACATTATATTTTCAGAATTATATTTCACGAATTTTATTTTTCTCCCTTACAACACATAAAATGGAACAAATGGAGCCATATATTGTTTAAAGTTAAATGGATAGCTCTTAAATTGTCACAAATATATTTCATGAGTTAAAATTTCTTTACTTTAATTGTCGTAGCCCAACTTTCATACACATAAATTTTTTAAAATAATTAATTGGTTTATTAAATAAAAAATTGAAATGTACATATTCCAAGTTTTCATTTAATAAAAACCTAAAATTTCAATTTTGTCTTGTAGACTTAAAAAAAAAAAAAAAAAAAAAACTTTGTCTTGTAGACTTGATTTTATTAAACATCCAATTTTTTACTGTTTCCCGATTTAATGATATTACATTAAATTTCAACATAGAAGCAAAACCCGCTAGCACCGTCCTCTGACTCCGATCTCTCCGCCGCCGCTGCCTCCGTTCGCCGCCCCTAAGTCCCCTCTCTGGTTTTCCAGTGTATGATTTCAATTCTCTTTCCCCAGTTTTTGTCTATTTAAGAATTGTTTTAGCTGTTATGAAATGGTGTTAAATCTTAAGTTCATTGCATGTAGTACAGTTTGTTTTGTGCGAATTCTCGAGCACTTTTCATTTCTCCTTAATCCCCAGAAACGTTTCTAATTTCACCAACACTTCGAAATTACATTAAAAAACGCCGATTTCGTAGCTTTACTACATCAGAGGAGTCGAGTCTTTCTTGTGATTTTAGCTAAATCAGTTTCAGAAGTAAGCATAATCCCTTAATCATGCATTCCCATGTGGTGCAATCATGCATTTTATTTACTGATTTGGATTCGGAAGTTCACTCTATGCAGTTAATAATGCACATACTAAATTCAGGTCGGGGTGCTGTTTGTAAAGATATAAGTTGATTCTGATATTAAGTGCTTTCTTTGAAATTAATTTGGATTTTAAGGGAACTTCAGAAGGATTTAATTTGAAAATTTTAATTGTTGTATTATTAATGTAGTGGCGATAGAAGTATGTTGTTGGGTCTAATTTTTTCTGAATATTTATGAAGAAATAATTAGTTACATGTTATGCTAATTTCATACCATCTTTCTCTAAAATTCCTGCTCGTTTGTTGTGTGCTGTGGATTTTGATTTCTTCTATGTGGAATTTATAGGTAGTTCATACTTATTGAACTAAGAGATATGGAAGGGGTAGAGAAGATAACATCAGAGAAGGAGGATAACTCCATCAGTTCGAGGTCAAGGAGGCGGTTGTCCTGCACCACCTGCTTTGATGCTCTGTGGTTCTGCTATTGTATGCAACCTTGGAATATACTCAATTGTATTGATTTCATGAATTTATTTTTATTTTTACAACTTATCCCTAGTCATTAGCATATTTTTGTTGTTTGCTTCTCCTTCTTGTTTTTAGTTACCGCACGTGACGATACTCTTCCTTATTTTTTTTTATTGATCAGTTGCTCAATTTGTCAAATAGGCCAAGCAAACAAAACCACTATAAGGTGGTGTTTGAGGCAAGGAGAATGAGAATGATTACGGGAATGAGAATACGGAGGAGAATGATTATCTTTGTTTGGGGTGAACCATTACCTTCGTTTGGAGTGTAGGCAAATGGGGGAATCATTACCAATCCTTGGGATACAAAGAATGATTATGTGGAAGAAAATAGTAAGTATGGGGAGAGTGAAATATGGTTATGAGGAGAATAAAAAGTGGTTATGGGAAGAATGAAAAGTGTTTATGAGGGGAATGAATATTGATTATGGTGATTGGTGGGAATGATTGTCGGTGGTCCAAACGTGGGGTAAAATAATTAATCCCCATTATCATTCTCATTCTCCTTGCCCTAAACACCCCCTTAATTGTTTTCCATGATCCATCTAATCCGCTAAAAATAGGTTTGTTTAATCTACTAAAATTACATTTTTTTGGGTTAGCACCAAGCTTTATTATTATTATTATTATTATTTTTGGATAAGAAAATATTTCATTGATATATGAAATTACAAAAGAATAGGATGAACCCAATAGGGGAGGAGAAACGAGAAGAGAGTTACAATAGACCACTCAAATTAGATAGGGGAGTGACAAAACTATAGCGATGAAAGAGCTGACCTTGTGACCATTAGATTTTGCAGTTCTAAACTTACAAACGATAGGTTTTTATTTGCAGTCTCTTTACCGTTAGGTAATAGGAAAGAGATTTTTAAAGTTGCATACCATATCGATATACTGATTGCACCTAACTTTTGCTAATTGTAGACCTTTTTTTCCATATCGATGAGCTCATTGCACCTAATTGTTAACTTGAAATCTAATGGTTCTATTTGCTGGCAGCTCCAGTTCATCAGATGCAGCAATACTACAGGCTTGGGGTTTTTGATAATTGTTCTAACAAATGGACTGCTCTTGTAGACTGTTTAACTCTCAAGACAAAAAGAGCTTCTGAGGTTCAGGTGTGTATGTGATACAAAAATAGTCGCAGGTTCATATAATGTATTCAAGAATGTTGAAATCATTCCGTTGATCTTCTTTATTTTGATCTTCATTGTTCTCAATCATGTCATAAATGTTGAATTTGAAGTTTTTTCCATTGGCCCTGATCTGTGTAAATGATGACTGAGATTTCAAATGAACAAAATATTTTATTCCAAGAATGTCATATCTAGCTTTTGTGTGTCTCTCCTTGAATTCTTTGGCTGATCTAGTATACTTTTTTAAGATACGATCTCCTCATTAAGGGAACTGATAGAACACGAAAAGGAGAAAAGATTCCAACTCGCGGAATGCCAAAGGAACATCCAAAAGATTATCACATTCGTCTCTAGTAAAGAAATATTGTTATTGATGTTGGTTGTTATAATTAAATTTATCCCAACCCACCAGCTTAAGCTTTTGGGTTGATGGGTGGTTTAACATAATTCAACATGATATCAGAGCAGGAGGTCATGAGTTCGAATTCCTGCCAAGTCGTTTCCTTCCCAATTAAATTTAAATTCCACTTGTAGGGCATTTCTCACATTTCAAAGCCCACAAGTGAGGGGGAGTGTTGGTTGATATAATTAATTTATCCCAACCCACAAGCTTAAGCTTTTGGGTTGATTGGTGGTTTAACATAATTCAACATTGAAAAGAGATGAAAAAGGCTACAATAGGAGGAGCTAAAGTTTACAACACCCCTCCTAAGTTTCTTACAAGTCTCTAGCTTTTTTCTTATAATTGTGTGATTAAAAGGCATTTAGAGTTGGTTTAGTATATTTAATAGCAGGGCATGAAACTATTAGGATGACTCTGGCTTAAAGTAAACAAAGTCCGAATTAATAAGTGAACTTCTCCGTTCATTGATATTACTCAATAGGTCGTACTTTGTTAGATCTAGTTTATTTACAAGACGAAGGGTACCTATTAAACAGTCCAAGTAACGATCTGTGTTGCGGCTCTCCATATACACTTTGATGCTTAAATTAGCTAGGGTTTGTCTAAAGCTTAGTCAAAAGGAAGGTTTTTTAAGATAAAAATCCAAACTTTTATTGAAAATAAAATGAAAGAATACAAGGGTCACAGATCCAGTCCAAAACAACTAAACCTAATAAGTAATTACAAAATGGATTTATGACCAAAGCTCAAAGAGAAACATAGAGACTAGACATCTTCGAGGGATTTCTTCACCATTTGAAAGATTATGTTGTTTCTCTCGCTCCAAAGCTCCCACAGAGTAGCACACCTCAGCTTGCCACAAAAATAGTCATCTCTCACAAAAATGAGGGTGGGTAAAGCACTTCTTGATCTATTCCTTATAACCTCTCTGTTTGACCATGGAAAGACCTAACTCCTTCAACAGCCGGTTCCAAACCCTCGAAGCCGTCTCACATCTCCAAATAACATGATCCAAATCATGTGCATGAATGCATCCCTTTTACACAAAATACAACACAATCCCTACTAACGAGGAAACCTTTCTCACCACCATATCTAGAGTGTTCAATCTTCCAAGTAAAACTTGCCAGATAAAGAACTTATTTATTATTAGTATTATTTTTTTTGTTGAAATTTTCACCTTCCAAATCATGACAAACATTGATCTCTCCATCGAAGGGCTGGTATAGTGATTAGCAAGGCACAAAAAAAGGAAGCACATGAAGAGCCATTCGATGAACAAGGTCCCCATGAACGAACATCCCTGACCTGACAGACGTCTCCTTGTCGGGCCGCCTAAAGCCCAACAATGGTGTGGGAGAAGGCCTCAAAAGAGATAACAGTCTACCACCAAATTAAACTTCATCATTGATAAATGATAAAGGTGAGGAAATGCAACACAAAGAGGTCTATCCCCCGAACAACACTCTTCTCGAAAAAAAATGTCTCTCCCTTCTGGCTATCCTCCATCGAAGAGAGTGAAAAAATAAGAAAAGAAAGGGATAAAGGATATCCCTCAACAATGCCTTTCCATGGACAGCTAGACATTACTAGACCCCATAGAATTTCCAATCAAGAAAATAAACCATACTGTTTTTTTGAAAAAGGAAAATAAATCGTATGTGCTCATAATAATCTTATCTATAGGACAAACAATTTCTGATGAAAACGCCACAACCATTTCTCTAAAAAGGCTATGTTGCGAGCTTTCGAGTTACCTAGACCTAAACCTTCTAAATCTAGAGCCTTCGAGACCTCCTCCCACTTAATTAAATAGATAGGAATTCTGCTCAAGATATATTGAATAAGGGTCATCCTACCCATTTTAGAGAAGAAACTTTTCTTCCAAGAGGACAATATTTTCCTTACCTTACTCATGATCGACTCCCAAAACAAGGAGGATCTAGGAGAATGGTTTAAAGGGAGACCTAAATAAGAAGAGGGACACTCCCCAACCTCGCACCCCATTCAAATAACCTCAACTTATCCCCATCACAATTCATACCTAAAAGATGACTCTTACTTCTATTGATCTTCAACCCTAAAATATTTTTGAAAAACGACAAAAGATTAATCAAATTCATGAAAGACTTCTCATAACACAATAGAAGTGTACCATCTGCAAATTGAAGATGAGATGAGACTCTTCTTAATTTTCTTTCCCAACCTTAACACCCTCATCCACTCTAGCCTCGACCCTTCGAGAAATGGTTATGCTTAAAATATTCACCACTAACAAGAACATAAAAGGCGAAAAAGGATCCCTGTGCTTAAGAGTTAAGACCTTTAAAAGCTTCAATCTGACCACTTGATTATCATTTGGCTACTTGATTAACAAGACTTAAGGCTAGCATAAGCATGAACATCATTCAAAAGCTGGTTAGCACAAGTAAGACAAGCCTAAGAATAAGATCACACCAGCTTCTTTCGAGGAATGTAGCGTTGGCATAGATGATGCATCTCATCCACATAAATGCCTGCATACTAAATCAACAACATTAGTTGAAGTTATATAATGAGAAGAGTGAAAGCTTGATGGATTTACTTGGTGTAACTCGCATCAGCTCTTGCTGAAGCTTGTTACTGGGTTCAAATAATTCGACTCCTTTCGTCCTTTCAAGGACATTCAATAACATTAGAGTAATTCAACTCCCCTCCAATAAGGAAACTTTCTAGCCCTTGCCAAATATAAAAAAGCTAGATCAAGTACTTGACCTCTTTCCTAGGAGTACATGCAAAAGACTCCTCATATGTGATAGTAAAGATGAGTAAGGGTTGATCTTCAACGCCTTGCATTGAAAAAAGTCCCCTTGAAGACGTGTGGAATGACGATAAAGGGGTGGAAGAGATGGAGATTCTACAACTTGCCTTTGAGGGCTCGACTCGTCATCTGCACGATCGGTAATTTTAGCCTTAGACAAGGGAATGTGATCAGTCAAGCTCGAAGTCCTTATTGCAACTTGTCTTTGGTTGTGCTTTTCTCGACATTTCCTATGATTGTGCCTCTGTCGACATTTCTAAATAGATTTTTTTTCAACCTTCATGTTTAAAAAAAATAGAATAAAGTTTGAAAGAGCCCAAACCAATCTAAACAAAGGTGAGGTTTTTCACCTAAATCTTCTACGCCGAACATTTAGGGAGCAAGTTCATGAGCAACCAAAGTAAAGTTTCTTGTTGAATCAGTTTGGGGCTAATCCTTGCCTCTTTGGAAGTTAACAGAATTGTAAAATGCCAGACCGCAAGGGTGTGCTTGATCTTAAGGGATTGAAACAAAATAAAAAGGAACACAACATTTGCACGATAAGAGGCAATTTTGATTAAGTTGGGATAAAAACACTTACCGTACTTTCTAAATATCATTTAAAACACATAATTAAGCTTGTCCGCATCGAGATCCATCTAGCTTTCGTTGACAAGAAACCAACAATTTTTCCCGTCCTCAACCAGTAAGGGACTTAATCAGAGGTAGCCTTGGAGGTCATAGAGTGGAAGTGCTCGCTTTGATTGGGGTTGTGTTTCATGATGAAATGACACGAAGGTCCTAGCACATATTGGAGATTCGTCACCAAAGATGGTCCACAAGATGTAGAGGCGTGTAGAAAATTGAAACTGAGGAACCAAATTAGACCAAATTGATTGGTTCACCAATTTATTACTAAGGAACCAAGCTAGTCACCTTGCGCTAGGCGCCAAGACGCCACATCGCTTACCAATTGTTGGAAAAAAAGATGTGTAGACTAGTCATCGCTTACTAATGAGAATACCTCTATTATGGCACCTGTTGTTAATGATCTAACATTACCGATTGCTTAGAGAAAAGATGTTAGGAGTTGTACTAGTCATCCCAACCAAAAGTATGTTGCATATGGAAAATTACTTCCTACTTATAAAGCTTTTGTGACTCAATTGGACAACACTCACATTCCGTATAACATCCAAGACGCTCTCAAAGATCCAAAATGGAAAGAGGCTGTTTATGAAGAAATCAGAGCGCTTGAAAACAATAAGACATGGACTCTCACAAGGCTTCCCAATGGAAAGAGTCCAGTTGGTTGCAAAAGGATTTTCACAATAAAATACAAATCTGATGGGAGTGTGGAACGGTTCAAAGCAAGACTGGTTGCAAAAGGGTTCACACAATCCTATGGGATAGATTATGAAGAAACGTTTGCCCCTGTTGCAATACTGAATACTGTGCCTGTTCTATTGTCACTAGCTGTGAACCTAGATTAGCCGCTTCACCAACTTGACGTGAAAAATGCATTCCTCAATGGTGATCTCGAAGAAGAAGTCTATACGTAAGTTCCTTCTGGAATGGAAGATGATTCCAATAGAAATATGGTGTGTAAGCTAAACAAAGCATTGTATGGTTTGAAACAATCTCCTCGTGCATGGTTTGACAGATTCTCTAAAACTCTCATCTAAAGTGGCTATTATCAATGTCAAGCTGACCATACCTTATTTGTAAAATCTTCAACTAACAAAGTTGCAATCTTAATTGTTTATGTTGATGATATCATCATTACTGGGAATGACAGTGAAGAGATCCACACACTGAAAAGGATACTTGCTACTGAGTTTGAAATCAAAGAGTTGGGAAGCTTAAGATATTTTCTAGGTATGGAAGTGGCACGATCCAATGACGGGATTGTAATTTCTTAGAGAAAATATATCATGGACTTATTAAAGGAGACGGAAAATCTTGGTTGTAGACCTACAAAGACTCCTATGGACCCAAATCTGGTCTTTCAGTAAGGGGAAGATGACATTCCAGTTGAAAAAGGCATGTATCAAAGACTGGTTGGAAAGTTAATCTACTTGTCACATACCAGACCTGATATTGCGTACTCCGTTAGTATCGTAAGCCAATATTTGAATAACCCAAATGAACAACATCTCGGTGCTGTGAACAGAATACTGAGATATTTGAAATGCACTCCTGGTCATGGATTATTGTTTAAAAAGTCCTCAAACAGACCGGTAGAACTCTACAATGATGCTAGTTGGGTAGGCGAATTAACTAACCGAAAGTCCACTGCAAGATATTGCTCATATGTTTGGGGTAATCTAGTCACATGGAGAGGTAAGAAACAAACTGCTGTATCAAGAAGTAGTGCTGAAGCTGATATAGAGCTCTCGCCTTGGGAATGTGTGAAGGAATATGGATTCAGAAACTGTTAACTGAATTGAAAGTTGAAACTCAAAACTCAGCTAAAATGTTTTATGTTAGTCAATCTGCCATAAGTATTGCAAAGAATCCCGTTCAGCATGATAGAACAAAACACATAGAAATAGATCGACATTTCATATTTGAGAAGGTTAGCAATAACATTGTGGAATTGAACTATGTTCCATCTCGTCGCCAAGTTGCCGATATACTCACTAAAGCATTACCAAGAGCAATTTTTGAAGAATTCAACTCCAAGCTTGGCTTGTACAGTATTTACAATCTAGCTTGAGGGGGAGTGTAGAATTATGTTGGTTATTGCCATATTTTCCCATATCAATTACTTCCATATTTACTAAATCAATTGAGTGTAATTAGAATGATATTATTGTATAGGATTTATTCCATATTATTTTTTTCTTACCTTATTTGTACATTGAGATCTCTATTTAAGAAACCTCTCAATTACTCATTAGTATACAGAGAAAAAAAGAAAGAACCTTTTAGCCTCGATATCTACAGTTATAAATAGAGGGGTGGGCGATGGGTAAATCATGAAATGTTTACGTCATTTTGGTATTGGGTTCAATAGAGTATGATAGGATCCAAATTCCATTGATAGCAAAACATAAAGGAAATACAAGATTGCACTTAGAGCCTCCCTCTCTACCAAAATGGACTAAACATTTCATGATTTGCTCATTGCCCACCCCTCTATCTTTAACCCATTCTCTAACAAAGTATCACATTATTTACAAATATACCCCTACTAGGAATCCTATCAGGATCTCATATTGAAACTGAACTCTTAACAAACTTTTCTAGGGAAAAATATCCACGTGTCTATATTTTGTGGATGAAGTGTGTGATCGGGAACCTGGTAGAAAATTTAGATGGAAAGAAACACAATTCTGGAAGGTTCTCCCAGGAATTGTTAAGAGGTGATTTTGAAGTGGTTTTTTCTTTCTTATATTTTGTGATAAGGATTTATTTCTGTAGTTTCTGAGAATGTTATTTTGATAAGGAGTTGATAACTATTCATCTTTTGTATTCAAACCAATAAGAGGTTTTTTTTTTCGTACATTTAAAATAAAAAGAAAAGGAAAAAGTACTTCTTTTGGTAACCGTGGGTTTGAATAATACCCTGTTGTCTCTCAATACACACACATAAAAAATTTGTTGATTTAAATGTTGTTTTTTTAATCTAAAAGAAAAGGAAAAATTCTGTTGATACATATTTTGTTGAGAATTGAGATCAATGCACAATTTGGTAGTTGAGTGTTCTTTTATTCCCCATTTAAATTTTACTTTTATGATTGCTGTACAAGTAAAGAAGTATTTGAATGCAGGAAATTCTTGAAAGCCGAGAGAAAGCCAAATCTCACATCTGGACTTTTCGAACCCCAGAAGAATCCTCATCACATTGGAAAGAATTGTTTGGACATTTAGATGAAATGGAATGAAAATAATTTTATTTTCTTGTGTTTTTGATCCCCTCAAGTGTTTCATCCATCATTTTCAAGACTAAAGCTTATCTCGCACGCTAAGTTCTTCGTTGTGAGTTATTTTCTTGACGACGAACTGAGTATTGGTTGATAAGTTATCCAATATAGCCATCACTAAGTGGATGTGGCTATTATTCACATGACATTCATATGTAGAATAAGGTATGTTTATTACATATTTAGGACAGTTTTGGTTAAAAAAAGAAAATTTTACTGTGTTTTCTCTTTCTTTCTTCCTTAAATTCAACATGTGGGATGGAGATTTTTGGGTGTGGTATATGTAACTCGTTGAGCTATGCTCAAGTCAGTAGTCAAATAGCCAACAGGAGGAGAGTTCTATCGACATTTTATACAACTTAGACACCATGAAGTTACAGGTTTGAATTTCCCTTCTCTCAATATTTTTGTATAAAAAAAGTCAGTAGTCAAATAAAATTGTTACTACTATTGTATTTGGACCTATTTTCAATTATACTTTTTGAAGAAATTCTCAAAGTTAAAGAGTCTAGCAATTATGTTTAATCTACATTCGTCTAGGAGGGGTAGTACGATTGGTCAAAGGCCTAGAATTTTAATGTATGCGGTCTTAGATTTGAGACTCATTTGTAATATTATTTTGTAGACACTTCTAACGGTGTCTCTGTTCCTTTGATATTATCTCGGTGCCACAACTTAAAGATGGACCAATGGTGCATTGGGTATATGAGAGTGAAGTTTCGACTCTCAATCATAAAAAAAGGTTTAATTTACATTCCAAACAAAATATATATTAATAATTATCAGAAATTGCTATGGATAGCAACTTTTAGGTAACATATTATAATTACAACATTATATAAAAATATTTCGTTTATAGTAAATTTTATTTTATTTTTATTTTTTTAAAAAAATTCTCATCTTAACCCTTTCTTTAGCGAATTGATTGAATGTATTATCTAACTGTTTGAATCTATCATTGAACTGATTGAAGACTTTCATCAATTGATTGGAGGCTATCAGTTGAAAGCTAATCAAAGCATAGATATTTTGGTTACTTTATCACGACTGTCCCATTTTATTGCTATATATGAAATATTTTCAAAAAAATATTTTTGATGTATTTTTTTTTGTTTTTTTTATTACATATAAAATCTCCTATTAATATTGAGTTTAACACGAAGGCACCAGTAAAGTGATCATTTTGAGTATAGCTTAGTAGATAAAATGTAAAGTTTAAGTATTTTGTAGAATGATTTTGGTTAGTGGTGGACATGGTGCAGGTTGAGTTGGGTTATGAAGATTTTTAAGACCAATATAAAGTTTTGGGTTGATTAATCCTTCAACTCTATGTATTATAGCAACTCAACCCAATCGAATCTTATTTATTTGATTTGGGTTGGGTTCTCGGGTTGGATTAATCTCTTATTTCCTCTATAAAACAACTTTATTTATACCTTGTAAATATATGAACAAATGAATAAAAGATGGATGATACTTTACTTGAACTTAGATTACTTATTTTATTAATGCATGTTATTCATCAAATATGCTCATAATCAATTTTATTAATTAATTTTGCTTATATATTATTTCTTAATTAGTTCGAGTTTGGTTGACCGAGCAAAAAATTTGTTAACCCTAAAGTCAACCTAATAAAAACGTGAAAATCATAACCCAACCTTTGCGATTTGGGTTGGATAATCTAAGTTATTCGAGTTGTCGGTTCTTTTGTACTCTTAGTTTTGGTTATAACTTTTGTTTTCTAAAAAGAGCCAAACTTATCTACTTGTTGGTAAGTATGATATATAGACTTACCAACACATAAACCACATATTTTTATTTATTTATTTTTAAAATATCTTAAATTAATCTTTCAATCTAGCATTTCTCTTTCTTTTAGTCCAATCAAGTTTGAAGATATGGTTCATGTGATGATAAGTTTACACGTTGTATTTTAAATCACTTTCAATCTAGCATTTCTTTTAAAAAAGAAACACATTCATCTCTGTAGAAATCATTGTTTGAGACATTACCCAACTCCATATTTAGGGGAAAATAAAAGAAAAGAAAAAGACATTTCTGGTCTTCCATAAGCACTTGGTACTTGAAGGGGCAACATTGCATAACATAAAAGTACCACAATTCGATACCTAAATTGATGGTGACTTCGCAATTTCACTAAATTGAATGCTACATTGGTAGGGTTCTCCGCAGAAGACTATTCTCTATTTAGTTTATTAAAAAATAAATAAAATAATTTGAAGAAAAATTAATTATTCATTAATGAAGTCAAAGAAAATCTAAAGAAAGAGTTAGTGATATACTGACTTGTTTGATTAAGTTATGCTTCACTCCAAATTACATTCACGAGTTTAATTTTAAAAATTCATATTTAACTCTCATCTTATTTGATAATCGTGAAAGTTTGAATTAAAAAAAGTGAAAAAAAAGAAAAGAAAAAGCTCTACTCAGCAGTTTGATATTTATTTGATTTGAAAGCAATAGTTTTGATTTTGAATTGGAGAGAATTTCAGTGCTGATCGGCCCCCCATGACTTATCCTAAAAAATCCAAAATGAAAAACAATCACTCACTTGGCTCTATTCTTTCTTTTTGATTAAACAAAATCCCCCACTTCACTAAGTTTACTTCAAAATTAAGCATCAATGGCCACACAATAATGCTTTCGCCTCTGAAAAGCAGCCAACCAACATGTATTGGTCATAATAAACTTCACTCTTAACCCCTTTTCTTCTCACCGCCCACCATTATTTCTGTCTCTCCTCAATTCCACTTTCAAAATCTCCAATTTTCTTCCTCTAAATGCCCTTTTCTTTTCTGTTTCCATGCATTCCTTTTGGGATTCCCAGATCAATTTCTGGGGTTTTGCCCCTTTTGGTCTCTTGGGTTTTGCTTTTTTTGTATTTGGGATGTGATGTTTTGTTCTGATTGTTGTGGGGTGTTGCTTGATATGGGTTTGATGCTTTTTGCTCAAAAGGGTATTGGGATTGCCAATTCTCTGGGGCTTTTGCTCTTCTGCTCGTTGGTTTTTGGTACCAATTTGAATGTTGTTTTCTTCTGAGTTGATTATGCTTTTGCTTTTGCTTTTGCGTCGTTGTTAACTTGGATTTGCTTGTTGGAAGTTATGTGGGTCTGATTTCTTCCTTGAGGAATTCAGCTTCTTAGAGAGCTGGGAGTTGTTTTTTCTCTTGTGATCCATGGCTCCTGCAGGGAAGGCTTTAAATTTCTACAGAGAAGGAAACAATTGGTATGTGATCTTTTACCTTTAGTTCAATTGGAGGTTGTATTTTTACCTATTTCTCATAGTGGAATTTAGGCCTGGCTTCATCATTCTGTAGTTGGTTTTGTAAATGACACTGGCATATGGAATCTATTAATCTGAACCGAACAAAAAATTGTTTCCTTAAATCATCATAGAGTGACCTAGTGGTTAAGAAGAGTTGAGGAACTAATAATTGATAGGTTCAATTCATGGTGACTATCTAGTTAGTAATTTACTTACTACAGATTTTCTTGATATCTAAATGTTGTTGGTCAGGCGTTATGCTCGGCATACCTGGCCCGGACGAACATGGATATATATAAAAGAAATGTTTCCTTAAAACCACTTGTTTGTTCTTTACCCTGGTTATGATGCCAAAGAACAACGAACAATTTGTTCTGTGAAACTGAGGTGAAAAGGGGTGTGAGACTTGTTTTTTTGTGATGAATTTTGCAGGTTATGTAGTGCGGGATTGCCAAGTGATATCATTGTTTCTGTTGAAGGTGTACACTTTCATCTTCATAAGGTAAGCCAACCTCTTCCCTCCCTGGGTTTCCATTCACTCCATTCTCCAATGAGGTGCTTTGCTTGAACTCGAATTGTTTACTTGCATTAACATTGAGACTGGATATTCTTTTATCAACCATGGTTAATATAGGGTCTGGTTCGTGATGTTTTGTTGTTTCTTTTCTGTTTTTTAAAATTATGTTTTAAAGAAACAGAAAAGGCTAAAGACAAAATTATTATCAAACTGGGTCTTAAAGTACTTCAATTTTGGTATATTTGTTTCAAAACAAGAAGCTATGTGAATAAAAATACTCAAATGCTTTCTAATGCAGTTTCCTTTGATATCAAAAAGTGGGAAGATAGCTCACATATACGAACAATCGCAGCATACCCCCAGGAAGGTATTTAAAGCAGTTTTAGAAGATTTCCCTGGTGGCCCCGATACATTCTATATTGTTGCAAAATTTTGCTACATTGGCCGGGTGGAGTTGACACCGAAGAACATTATAACTGTGTATTGTGCTGCAGATTATCTTGAAATGACAGATGTTTTTGGGGAAGATAACTTGATCTCGAAATGTGAGGGTTACCTTCACAACAGCATACTTCGCCAGTGGAAAGACTGTATAGTGGCTCTTCAGAATACAGAGTCGGTTCTAAATAGGGCGGAAAAGCTCCAGATAATAAGAAAATGTTTGGATGCTCTTTCTATAATGGCTTGTACTGATCGTAGTTTGTTTGGGTGGCCTATGATGATGTATGGTAGTTTGCAGAGCCCTGGTGGAAGCATCCTATGGAATGGAATTAACACGGGCGCTAGAATTCGAAGCTCAGAATCAGACTGGTGGTTTGAAGATGTTTCTTATCTTAGTGTGAGTTTATTTGAGAAGCTTATCAAGGCAATGCATGCAAGAGGTTTAAGACCTGAAAGTTTGGTAGGTGCTATAATGTACTATGCTAGAAAGTACTTACCAGGTCTTAGTCGCTGGCGCGGTAAACAAACTGGAAAGCCACTAACAGTTACCAGTTTTAGTTTGACTTCTGCTTCGGTTGATCAAAGAACGCTCTTAGAAACTATCGAGAAACTTCTTCCCTTAAAGAAGGGGAAATCCTTTTGCCGCTTCTTACTCGGGCTTCTTCGAGTTGCCTTGATATTGGACGTGGACAAACTGTGCTTGGACTCTTTGGAGAGAAGAATAGGGATGCAACTCGAGCTAGCAACTCTAGATGGTCTTCTGATTTCCTCGTATACGGATTCTGATACATTGTATAACACCGACTGCGTTGAAAGAATCATCCATCATTTTACATCTTTGCAATCGATGGTGACAGCATTCTCTCCAGCATCATTTGATCTTGAAGCATCACCAGGATCTGGACCATTGAAAAAGGTAGCAAAACTGATAGATAACTATCTGGCAGAAGTCGCTTCAGACGTGAACTTGAAACCTCGAAAATTTAGATCCCTTGCTGAGGAAATCCCGAGCTCATCAAGACCTTTACATGATGGGCTATATCGAGCAGTTGACGTATATTTCAAGGTTGAGTTTATTGGACTATTAGCTTCTGATTTTGTGTTAATATTTGATTACAGCTCTCATTGCCATTGTGCAGGCTCACCCTTTTCTCTCAGTGAGGGAACGGGAAGAACTTTGCGGTGTGATCGATTACCAGAAGTTATCTATTGATGCATGTGTTCATGCATCCCAAAATGAAAGGTTGCCTCTTAGAGTTGTTCTTCAAGTGCTGTTCTTTGAGCAGATGCAGTTGAGAGCAGCTTTAGCTGGCTGTCTTCATGTCCTGGACACCGAAAGTGCTCCTGCAGGTCCTGTTGCAGCTCCGGGCAGTACGACGGGTCAGGTCGTACAGAGCGATGGGTGGGTGACGATTGTGCGGGAGAATCAGGTTTTGAAGGTGGATCTGGAAAACATGAGGTCTAGAGTTGGAGAACTGGAGCAAGAGTTCAGCAGGATCAAGGAAGAGATGAAAAATGTTACCAAGTCGCATAATTCCAATAGTTCTCCTCGCGCGATCGGCTGGAGAATTGGGTGCAAGCGTCTACCGCGCACATCGACTGCTCAATCAGATATCGCTGAAAGCATTCGCCCCAGTCCACGAGCTTCAATTGAGATGCAGAGTCCTGCCTGTAGTTCTAGACACAGGAAAAGCTTGCAACTGTTTTAAGGGTCGAATTCGGAGAAGGAAAGTCGGTGCTCGGGAAAACGTAGGGCTTTGTTTGGAGGAGAAAGGAAGGAAGGTGCTTGGTATTGTTCATTGGGGGCAGTTTCCTTCCTTTTCCCTCTTGTTTTGTGGAACCAAACAAGGAGAAACAGATTTCTGAAACAGTTAAGCTCATTTGCTGCAATACACAAAGAACACTAATCATTGTAATATAGATAATCTATGTATCACAAACACAATATCTCTTTGATAAGATTAATGGTTGGGCATTGCCAACTCATATGTATAATAGAAACTAAAGGACTAGTCTGGTTGTTCTCATATAAATGCATATAAACTGCATTTATTAAGAACAAATGGTTTTATTTGTTGATATGTGGTTACTGATAATAATTCAAAGAATGCTTTGAAGTGAAAGCTTTGCATTTAAGTCAGTGTAAGGAATCCTGCTCAATAGTCGTTTGGTTCATATATATATATATATATATATACATGCGCGATTTGAATACACGTTTATTTTGTTCTAATAAGAAAATTTTGAATAACTACTTAAACATTCAAAAAATTATTGTTAAATAAATATACATTTTTAAATTTATTTGGTTTTTTTTCAAAAGTGAATTTGTTTTCTTCCAACTTTCAAATTTTTAATTGAAAAATGTGCTGGCTGTGGGGTTCGAACCCACGCGCACTTATGTGCAGAAGATCTTAAGTCTTCCCCCTTAACCTCTCGGGCAAACCAGCTATTTGATATTCAGATTTAATTTTAATGTAATTATTACAAAAACAAATAGCACCGAATCTTCTAGAATTAAAAAACTTCAATGAACATTCTGGATAAAGAGAAAAAACAACCCCATTCTTCCAATTAAACTCACGAAGCTTCGCTTTCGAACCCTAACTTCTTGCGAATTGAATCGATTCTCCAATCCTTCAAGGGTTTTGTTGTTCAGTTTCCTCTTCATTATCATCGGAATTTGTTGCTCGTTGAATTTGGAGTCTGCAATTTCTAGTTTTGCCTCTGAGGAAGACGAAGAAGAAAACGAACGAACATTCGTCGGCGTCGCTGAGATCTGAGAGGTGCAATGGCGGAGCATTTGGCATCCATATTCGGGACGGAGAAGGACAGAGTTAACTGTCCATTCTACTTCAAGATCGGGGCCTGTCGTCATGGCGATCGGTGTTCGCGGTTGCATACGAAGCCTAGCATAAGCCCAACCCTCTTGCTTTCTAATATGTACCAGAGACCCGACATGATTACTCCTGGTGTCGACGCGCAGGGGAATCCGATCGACCCCCGCGAGATCCAAGACCATTTTGAGGTAGAACTTGTTTTGAGTTGCCTTTGTTTTCCCTTTTCAATCGTTTAAATTGTTGGTTAGTGTATTTTTTCGGTTTTTACTATGAGTTAAGGTATTTTTGAGGTGAATGTTGGCTTTTGGGGTTGGGTTGTTTTTATCTTATTGATTTGAGCATAATCTTGCTGTGATTTTAGACTTTAGAGGTAGTTTAATTTGGTTGATTGTTATGGGATCGTGTTATTTTGAGTAGAGTCGAATGTTATTTATTGAATCTTTTTGATTTGTAAGGGCATGTTGGGTTGTTTGCATTCTTTTGGTGTATGGAAGAATAGTAGCTGAATTGTTGATTTGTTTTCATTTCAGGATTTTTATGAAGATCTATTCCAGGAACTAAGCAAGTATGGGGAGATTGAAAGTTTGAATGTTTGTGACAATCTAGCTGACCACATGGTAATACTGTCCTTTTCTCCCTTTGTTTCTAGGAAAACTATTACTTTTCACCATTTTCATACTCTATTTCATTGTAGAATAGTTTGTAAGTAGTTAACTGATGCGTTTTATTAGGTGGGTAATGTTTATGTTCAATTTCGAGAGGAGGAACAGGCCGCAAATGCTCTTCGGAATCTGAGCGGCAGATTCTATGCTGGTTAGTTGGAATTTCTATTCTTCCTTTTTTGTTCTTGGTTTTTTTTTTCTTTTTCATAATATCTATCAACTACCGTGTTTGCTATTTGTATGCAGCTCTTAATTTAAAATTGGAACACAATTTTTTTGCAGGACGTCCAATCATTGTTGACTTCTCTCCAGTTACAGACTTTAGAGAAGCTACTTGTAGGCAATATGAAGACAACATGTGTAATCGTGGTGGATATTGCAATTTCATGCACTTGAAGAGGATCGGCAGGTATATTTTCTTCACTTCCTCCCTCTCGGGCCTCTCCTACTAAGACTGCATTTTTCTTCTGTTGGATTTTTATTTCCATTACTGCTATGTGCATTTCATCCGATAGGCTTGATGATCTTTTCCTATCCTCCAGAGAGCTGAGGCATGAACTTTTTGCAATTGATCGTCGAAGGCGTAGTCACAGTAGGAGCCGAAGCCGCAGCCCCTACAGGCATCGGAGTTATGAAGAATGCAACTATGGTAGGCATGGTCATAGTCGGAGGTATGATGAGAGAGATGCTTACCATGAAAGTCGGAGCAAGAGGCATAGGAGTACAAGCCCTGGTCATAGAGGAAGCAGAAGTCGTAGTCCACGAGGAAGGAAGAACCGAAGTCCAGTTAGAGAAGGGAGTGAAGAGAGGCGTGCTAAAATCGAGCAGTGGAACAGGGAAAGAGAACAAGAAAATGATAATAATGTGATTTCTGATGGAAACAAAAATATCCATGAGAAAATTTACAATGGCGATGTGAAGAATGGAAATCAGACCTGTAGTTATGACTATGAGGACCAGCAGCAGCAACCACCTGAGAAAGGCTATGGTTACTGATCTATTTACCTAGCTTAGATTCAGGTATGGTGTCTTTCATTTACTACTCAGGTTTCTTTTTGAGGTCTCGCATTCATTTATTAAAATTTTCGTGTTACTCTTATCCCAATCTGTCAGTGGTCTGCTGGTTCTAGTGATCTGATATCCCCCAACCACTTTTTGATGTAATACATAACATAGAGTTGGGCGGGTTGGCGGCTTAAGTTTTTCACCCGGACCATGTACATCCTTACCAGTTTCTTTTTTGTATTGTTGTCTTCCATGTTCCTACCAACCTTCTTTTTTAATTCTTCAGTAATTCTTAGCAAGGAAGGGGACATCATTTTAAGTTGGTAAGTCTGCTTGAACTGGTACACGTCCCAATGTAGGGAACAAGAAAGGGAGAATCATTTTAGGAGATAAAATTCATGTCCGAAGATGCAAGAAATGATGCTTGAGAATTAAGTCTAAGTCCTTTTCCCCTATTTGATGTGAAACCAGTTGCCTTCCTTCGATGTGTGGAGAGTACAAGAATTTGTAGAAGAAAACCCCCCCTGGAGGTTCTCCAGTTACAGCTTACACCGTTGGAGTTAAGCAAGAAAGCATCATAATTACAAAAAAAGAAAGAACTTGATTCTTTTTGAAAACCCTCGTTTTCTTGTTCTTGAATGTGTTTGTCTTCTAATCCTATTCGAATTTCATTAGTATGCATCAATTGCATGCATGCATTCTTTCTAATATCTTTTTATTTCATATAAAGTAAACACTGATTTTACAGTTAGGTATTAAGACTGCTGCTCATGAGGGACTTGTGAACGATCCAATTATCGTATTACGGTTTCTTTTCCCTATGAACTTGTGTTAACTGTTACCTTTCCGATGGTTGATATTAAGAAAAATGTAACCTCATGATTATTTTTTAAGTTTTGCAGGTTCAGGGTTCCCTGCTTCTAAGGTTGTGAAGCTAAGTTGTGACCATGAAATTTTTGTACAGGTTAATATGGTCCACTGTTTAGGATGATGATTGGGTTTACAGGATCTGCAGGGTTGTGGCTTTAGAATAACATAGGAAGAGGAAGCATGCGGATGCGGCCGGGATGTAAAGCTTACAGCCTTACCTAGTTTGTTGAATATTGATTTTGTGAAGGCGCAGGTTAGGGATGTTCCTGATACATTTTACATTTAATTTCATATGATGTTCTTGTTAGAAGAAACAAAACTTGGAGTGTGTTTTGGATTCTGTCATATTTGAAAGATGAATTTGATAAAGGATTGTTTCTTGATATGTTAATTCACAATGAAGCGCTATCATCTGCTCGATACAGCTCAATTTTAACCATGATAATACATACCGTTTGTGTTTGTAATCTTCGATAACTTCTTGGTATTACATACTAAGAACTCAACCCATAATCAATGGCAGATCTAGGTAATTTTTTTAATACAAAAAATTATTCAAGATTTGGTAACCACGTGAGGTGAGATCTCTTTATGCATATGTAAATTATAAAGTAACGAGAAGAGAACAAAATTTGAAGTGCCACATTTACTAAAAAGACTATCTAAATTTAGAAAATAATTACATACATGTAACAATTTTTTTATAATACCGATATGAATGAATGCATATTTTTTAGAATTTGTCTACGTTTATAATTATTTTGTAAGAAGAGTTCATATGTGTTGAATTGATTCAAGTTACTCTCTTCTCTTATTGATTTTGATTTTTAACCTTGTATCTTATTCATCTTTATTTGGGATGCATTTATGGATCGACTTAGTTATTAAATAAGAGTCTGTATAAGTGATCTTTGGATTTAACTCGTGTCTGGACTATCCGTAATTTCTTTATGAGTGTAATAATCCTCGAGTCATATTATAATTACTATGTTATTATAATTTTATTTATTTATTATAATTTCTTAAATCACTCTTTTCGTCAAATTGGCTAATGGTTTAACAACGTGGATAATCGTTCTAAAAAAACGTGGATAACCAGCCTCCCTTTAAAGGAATTTATCTTCGGCTAAGTTCTTGTGTTCTTGGGTTTTTTTTAGTATTCAAGTAATTGAGATGGCTTATCTTCATGTAATAATATGTTCTGAAGATTTTTTGTATTTTTAGAGAAAATGTCGAATACTTCAATGTAGGCTTGGCGGCTTGGTATGAGCATCGTTTATGTACCTTAATCTAAAATTTATAGGTGGTTGGATATGAAATTATAGAATGATTATTTTGAGTGATTATAAATGAAGAGTTACTTTAATTGATTAGAAATTTGAGTTTTAGTAATAGCTCGTTTAAATGTAGTTATTTGTAGAGGAGTTGTAGTTAGCAAATCGTTTGGTTGATGGTTTTTGTAGAGGGGTTACTAGCTCGTTTGTATGTAGTTAGAAATGAGTGATTATTTTGAAAGGTTAGAAATGAGTGATTATAAATGAACATGAGTGGTTAG
Organism: Sechiopsis laciniata; assembly: GCA_037833695.1. Classification (NCBI taxonomy): domain Eukaryota; kingdom Viridiplantae; phylum Streptophyta; class Magnoliopsida; order Cucurbitales; family Cucurbitaceae; genus Sechiopsis; species Sechiopsis laciniata. The sequence continues at coordinate 3,217,421 of JBBMKA010000005.1, forward strand.
AAATAAATGATTATTTTGTGTGGTTAGAAATGAGTGATAAAAAATGAGTGATTATTTTAAATGATTAGAAATGAGTGATTATATTAAATGATTACAGTAATTCGTTCGGACGCGATTGTTTTAAAAGAACTTAAGAATTCATCCCTAATCAATATCAAAAAAAAAAAAAAAGTGACGTGATTGTTTAAAAAAAGTGATGCCTCGGAGCATTCAAGCAAAAAATGGATTGATATTTCAAGTATGCACTTGAATTTTTTGTCATTAGAAAAAATTAAAGTGATGGTAAACACAATCAATTCGATTATGTGGAATACTTTATGATTATAAAGGTGGTTGTGAAGAAATCATTCTTCACAAAAAAACTTCTTGGATGAGATAGTAGGTGTCTCTTGTTCTTTCTTGGCATACCCTGGATCCCAGGGACGCCAATCATCATAATTGTCTTAAGCTAGGATGTTTGAGAGATGGACCAATCTTGGGCATTCCTTATATTCAAGAAACTGGTTACACTTTTTAGGCCTCTATGGGTTTTTTCATATTTTCGTCTTGTTAATTTTGAAGTTACTTATATTCTTGTTTGTTTTATTGAGTATGTCGGCGTCAATTTGGAAGTTGTTGGTGCGTTCAGAGGATGAGTGGGTGGATAAAGGATATTCTTACGAAGGTATTTACAAGTTGTTCTTATGGGAAATGTCTAGTATTTCTATAAGATCGATCTTTTGTCTAGTTACCTTGGTGGAGTCGTATACCTTAGTGGAACTTATGATGAACGGATTATCCCATAAGACTTTTCAAAATTCAACCGTAGAAGTGTTGAGATAGCTTTTAGATATGTTTTCTTGAAGTTTTGTTACTTCTTGTTTGTTAAAATCATTGTACGAGGAGCTTTTCTCTTCGTTAGAATTTTCCTTATCCTCGACTTTTTCTTTTCTATTTGATCTCGACTCGGGTTGTGGGCGAGTCCAATTTAGTTTTTGAGGTTGTTCTTTGTATTGTTTGTTTGTTTCTTTAATGAAAGTTTATTTGATCTGTTATGAAAACGACAATCAACAATCGATACGAAGATATGAAAACGCGATAGAAGAAAAAATAAGAACACACACGGATTTACGTGGTTCACTAACGTAATGTTAGCTAGTCCACAGACAGAGAGGGGGCAGAGTTTTATTAAGGAGAAACGAATTAAAGAGATTACAATGAATGTCATAATACGTCTAGGGTTTAATTCGAATTTATATATGCACTCTCATTAAATTCTATTACAGAATGTGTAAGCAGTAAAACAGAATGCGGATGTGCTAGCATACGTGGAACACACAACATAATGTGTTCAAGGCATATCTTCAACATGATCTCAAAAAAAAAAAAAAACCGAAAAAATTCATTCCTATTAGTTCATTAATTTATTTAAATATGGATTTACAAAGCATCAATGTTGAGATGGCCGAGTTGGTCTAAGGCGCCAGATTAAGGTTCTGGTCCGAAAGGGCGTGGGTTCAAATCCCACTCTCAACATTTAATTTTCATTTTTCTAATTTTATAAATTATCATTCATTTCTTAGGGCAATCTTTTAAATATTTTTTTTTGGTATGGTCTTTTTTTGGACAACATTGTTGGTCACAATAATAACAATTTAAGATCTATATCAGTGTTCATGACTTATCAAATTGTGAATATAAGAAATAAATACTACCACAGTATTAGAAATCTTTTTTATAATCTTAGACTTGTTGTTTGTTTGTTTTTTTAAATGTGATATGCCTCATTTTCTTGAGGTGAAGTTTAAGTTCTTGAATATTGAATTTCTATACACAGTGAGTTTCATCCACTAGTTTATTAGTTTTATTATCCTCAAATTATTGAACACATTTTAACTCTATATTTTTATCTCAATTTTTATGCACAACTAGTGTATAAATGTGTTTATATATTCTTGATTCAAAAGATAGATCTATACTATTACAATCATGTGTAATGTAATGTATCGTTAGTTTGTAGGGTGTCAATAGACAAACTTATTAATATTTGCCTGCTTCTAAGATTATTTTATTAGTCCTACTTCATAATCAATTAGTCTTCTAAAAAAAACATTCATGTTTTGGTAGGCTGATGCACACCTCAACTATTCTCACGAGATAAACTTCATGACCCTACAACATTTGGTTACCATTGAAATCGATAGAAAATTAGTTTTTAGATAGAACTGCCATAGTTTGAAATAATAATCTTTTGATTCCTCCAAATTTTTTATCATCATGCCAATCTATAATGGTTCATAACTATTTGATTTTTTATTTTTGTAAATTAAGTTTTCTATAAATTTTATTGATTTCTAACTATCTTTCACATGAATTTTAAAATTTAAATCATGTTTTGAAAACTAAAAAAAATTAATTTTTATAGTTTTCAAAATTTTGGCTATGAATTCAAATATTTTTTTTAAGAAAAAGCGAAAAATCATGATAGAAATAGAAATAAAAAAAACAAACTTCGTTTTAAAAAATAAAATAGTTACCAAACATTTATTTGGGTAAAAAATTTAAAGGTATTGCCAACCAAAGCAACAACTCAATGATATTGATGTATACCTTATGAACAAAGAGATCATGAGTTTGATCTCTCGCTATGTTGTTGAATTTAAAAAAAAAACATTTAAAGGTACTTTTCCACAATTTTATGTAATGTAAAGTAACTATATATTACAATTTTCTTTTATATCTCAATACATAACAATTCACTCAGCTATTATTTTTGTGGAGGTTGCAAAACCTTAATGCGATATTCTCCAAGGGCCCATATAGGAAATATGTTTCTATAGTTTGAGTAACTGATCATACAACTGTTGTTGAAAGCTCCAATGATTTCCTATATCATAATTCAGCAAATTAATTAAGAAATACTAAAAATTATTGCTATTCTCTTCCCACAAAATCCACTACGAAATTTAACAGAAAATTTTGCGGGATTGAAGCGGAGATGAAGACCAGAAAGTCATCTCTAATTTATTATATAAAAATTTGCTATTATTTAAGCGAGATTTACCATTTTCACACATTTCCCACGAAGAAAAAAGAAAATCGATTTTGGAGTTTAATCAGAAATAAAACGATCAAAATAGAGAGAAAAAGGACCTGTTGGGGGAAATCTCCATCCTCGAGTTGTGAATTAATCAGCACCATTGCTGCTCGATGAAGAGGAGATGGATCTCTTTTTGCCTATTCCCACAAATACAAAATAAAAATACTTTATGTTATGATTTTAATTTAGTCCATTGATATTGAAAAGGTTGGTGACGTGTTAAGATTTGATAATTGATTATAATCTAATTTAACTTTATAATCACGAGTTTGGATAAAATCGGTATTTACTTTTCATTTTATTTGAGAGATTAGTACCATCAATATAAAGTTCGTGGTGTTTTCCTCTCCAATTTAAACTAAAATAAATTTAGTTTTTAGTTTTTGAAAATTTAACCCTTTTTTTTCATTACTATCTATATATTTCCATCTCTTCTAAGGAGAAGGCTTTGAATTTCTAACTAAATTCAAAAACCCAATTTTAAATTTTTTTTTTAAAACTTGATTTAATTTTTGAAAATATACGCAAAAAGATAGATAAAACAATCATACTAATTATAAATGAAAATGAATTTATAGACTTATTTTTCAAAAACTAAATAGGAATTTCTACTAAATACGAAAGTATTTACATTCGTATTACTATTTTATTATCAACTCATTAATACTAATATACTATATTATAATACTCATTACTATCAGTATTTTAAGAAACTGTGCGACAAACTTATTGATATTAATGATTAAATTTTTTTAATGACTATATTTATAATTATTTTTTAAATTGAACTTGTCTAGTAAATTTCTCAAATTAAAACTCAAATAATTATCAAACAGAGCTAAAGATTATCAAAATCGAACTTCGTCAAATATGAGAAACTTACAAAATTAGTCAAATTCAAAAAATAATTACAAATATTGTCACTTTAAAAATATTTAGCAATCATAATCATAAATATTAGTAATAATACGATATTAATAATACATAATATATATTAATAATAAATAATATTATATTAATGAATATTAATAATACAGTATTTACCGTATTTATGACTATGAATGTAAATATTTTTAAATTTGACTATATTTATAATTATTTTGTTAGGATATGTCATTTATTATAATTTTCCTTAAATTTTAAACTAAAATATGGATGAAGCAATACCTGCCCAGCTTTAATGAGACCCAACAAGGCCCAAGAAGTATTCACTATATGTGATTTTCCGCCCTTGAGATTGGTGTATACCTTTTCAAATCAAATTGAAGATAGAAAGTTAGGATTAAACTCGGAACATAGCTCAACTGAATAAAATATTACATATTTTATTAAAATGTCACGAGTTTGAATTCGTACTAAAAGTTTGTTTTAATTAAATATACCTTGTGATGAGCTGAGAGGTAGCTCTCTCCCCAACCACCAGATTTGAGTTGTTTTGAAAGAAGAAATTCAGTTGCCTTTCTAATGCTTTTGCTGTTATCATAGGTCCTTCCACAGGCAACCAATCCCTTTATCCCAAACCATGTTCCATATGTATAACAAATTCCCCATGATCCATACCTTCAATTCATGTCAAATTTAAATTTTTAGAATTTCAGATTTTATTTCTTTGATATATATGGACTGGTTTTTTGTTGTTCAGAACAAAAAAAACAACAAAAAAACCCTAAAATTATTGCTTGGCTATTTATATATAAAAGTTACATGTCAAGTGCATTTTATTAGACAATATAAAATTTCATCTTAAAATTAAGTAACTGTGTAGAGAATAGTCTTAGATAAAGATGGTAAGGCCTCTTTACGCCTCTTCACAGTTTTAATGTAGGGATTTCAACATGATCCTAATTTTTTTAATCAAATATACTTATTTGAGCTCTCACATTATATATTAGATAACATATATAACATTCTATCTCAAAATTAATTGATTATGAAAGGAATAGTCTTATAAAATCTTATAAATATTGTGACATCTCCTCATATTTCTAAAGTAGGATCTTCAACCCACATCTTCATAAATAAAATTGTTCATTTAAAAAAATAATAAATAAAGGAACTGAACCATTTCAATGTTTTTTTTACAATAACACTAACCTTTGATCTCAAAAACAAATTTGAAAACTTCGCATCAAAATATGATATCTTAGGCGACGAGGATCTATCCCAAACGGGAAATATAAAAAGAGATATTTAATATGATATCAGAGTTCATAAACCTCAAGAAAACTTACCATGATCCATCAGGTTGCTGAATGGTTTCAATGAAATTAGCAGCTTTGGCAATGCAAGTTTGGATATCTTTCTTGCGATAGCCAGGATGGTGCTGCATGAATGCTTTAAGTCCTTGAATTGCTGAAGAGGTGCATTCCACATATCTTTAAAATTAACCAATAATTTTCTTAATTTAGTTCTTTCTTTTTTGTTTTTGTGATAATTTTAATACAAATATTGCCCTTAAATAAGTGCCATAAACAAAAGCAAAATCATGTCTTACTGATAGTCAATCATGACCTCTCCAAATAGTTCAGCTGGATTCAACATCTAATTAAACACCACAAACTTTTTGTATTAGGAACTTCAAAGTGTGGCATGAAGTCTGTTTGACAATTATTTGGATTTTTGAAAATTTTATTTGTAATTTTCTCGTCACTTATTTTACAATAATTTTCATTCATTTTAAGAGAATATTTGAAATTTAGCTAATTTTTTTAATTGTTTTTATATGAATTTTGAAAACATTGGTAATAAGTATATAATAAATAAAGAAATCTCAGGCGGGATTCGTGTTAGCAAAAGCTAATTTTGGGCCTCTACAAAAAAAAAAAAAAAAGGGAGTTTTGAGTACAATTTAAATTTGGTTGAATTTAAAGCAGGATAGAGTTTAGTTATATAATTTTAACAATTAGAATTTAATCTTTATAGTTGAGTGATAGTTAGAATTTAGTTCTTGTGATTTTAAAAATTATAATTTAATGAATATTATTTGATAAAATCTAAAAAATCTTTCATTTGTAATTGTTGACAAATTAACCACGGAGAAGTTAGACATTTCTATATAAATTATGATGATGTGAATTAGGTGGTTTGATTGGATAAAAAAAATCAAATCATTTATACATAAATTAACTTTCACATATTTAATTTGTTGAAGATAATTTGTTTTTTGTTTCATAGGAATTATACACGACTGAATGTGTTTTAATAAAGAGGCTTTTTTTTTAATTGGAATAATACACGTTTCCTCATAATTATTTTAAACAGACATTTGAATATTTCTCAGTTAAATTCTGAAAACGAAAATATAATTTAAAAAGGTACTCATCTTTTTTAGTTACATCATTAGGATAAGGGAATTTGAACCTGTAATTTTTTAGTTATTAGATATATATTAATGCCGCTGAACTACTTAAGAGATATTCTTGATTTAAAAAACTTGCTCTATTTTAAAAAATATGTTGGAAAAAAAAAACAAAAAAAAAAAAAAACATAAAAAAAAAACAGTACCTATAAACTTAATTATTTTATAAAAAATAAACAATAAAATGATTATCATTCATCTATGGTAAACTTTTTTTTTTTTTTTTTTTACCTCCAACCATGAATAGGATCTTGTGAGTTCATATGATGCAAATCCTCCATTGGGATTCTGCACGTTGAGAATGATTAGTATGAGGATAATAAACTTCCAATATGTTTAGTTTCTTTTTCTTGATTTCAAAAAAAAAAAAAGAGTTTCTTTTTCTCTTTTAAGGATAATAAATTTAATTAATTATTCACCTGAAGTGACAGAATCAGATCAACGGTGTCGTATAACTTATCTGCATTTATGGGCTCACCCACCATTGTTGATGGCATTTGTGATAACATAATCGCTACCTGCAACAATTTTTTTATTTTTTTAAAACTTAATTAAATTTTTTATATATAATATTTAGATTTTTGGAGAAATTTTTGTTTAGATCTTATGTTTTAAAAACAAAACTTATCTGATTTTTAAACCATGGAAAAAGTTTTTTCTTTTTTGCCTTCATTTTTCTTCAAAATCAAACATACATTTCAATAATTTTTTTTAAGAACAAATGGGGAGAGGGACCATATAAATCCAACATAACTAGTATTGGATTATCATAAAACAATGAAACTAACCTACAATTCTTTCGATATAATTTAATAAAATTTAAATTTTCGTCTTTTAAGATAACAAGATTATTAGCCATGTAACCAAAAATTGACTAAGATGATGGTTAAATTAAAATATTGATAAATTTTTTATTTTAATTTTGACATAAATTTAATTTAAAAAAAAGAAAAAAAGAATTTACTATCAACAACACATTCTAGCTCAAAACAATTTCTAAAATAATTCATTTATAGCACATTAATTACTATCAGTAATAGAAATTAACTCAGTGATAAAACTCAATTTGAAATTCTATCACTAATAGAAAACTAAAGCACTAATAAAATGTGTCTATCATTAATTGAATTCTATCACTAATAGAACTCAACCAGTGATAGAATTCAATTTAGATTTTCTACTACAAATTAATTAATTTTGATTTTGTGTTATAGATGAAAATATTTTTCCATTTTCATTATAGATGCAAAATCAAAAAAAAAAAAAAAAAAAAAAAACACAACCCATAAACTTGTAAAAAGTATTTGGTTTTGAAATATACTCACCAAATATAAACTACACAACACATAGACTAAAAAAAAACATTTTTCACTTATATTTATATATATATATATTTACGATCTTTTCTTCATCTAATTAATGCAAAAAGATTACCTTCAAAGCTTCAGAAGTAGTGTCCGAGGCAGGCCATCCATTATCTGGAGTTGAGAATGGCCATCCTCCCTTTGAAATATGGCGATACCAATCCTTTGGATCTCCACTCGGATTTCTCTTCACCTTTCCATTAATATCAAATTCCAAAGTCCAAAACTTAGCTTTTTTTAAAGTTAATTAATCATAATATCCAAACTATTCAAAAGTTAATGAAAGTATTATACTTACTTGTGCATTTCTCACAAAATTATGTGCTTTCTTAAGTATTGAACCATATTCCTCATCGAGATTTGTTGCAATTATAGCTTGAATTGCAAGAACTACGTCCCATGATTGAGATCCATTGTAGCCCTGTTCAAACACTCACATAATTGTCTCTGAATTTATTATGAAATATATGGAATATTTAATAAGGATGAAGAAGAGTTTCTCAACAAATATATACATACATACTTTTAAACCTCCCTTGTAAAACTCACTTTGTTTGCAAGTATAAGTAAAAACCCACTTTTATGAAGTTCTTGTTACACATGGTACTTGAAAGTGCATATTGGTAAGAGTTTATAACTGGAAATTAAAGTTATTGATCAAACACTAAAACATGTAACCTCTTGGTTCTTGAATTGTAGATGACACTAATAAGTTATGCCTTTTAAGATATGATATTAATTTAACCAATCCAACCCACTAAATTACAAATAGGAAGTGATCACCCAACACAATACCCTTTTTTATGTATAAAAAGAGTTCTTGTTGCATAAAAAGTAAAAGTAAAAAAATATCTTTTCAAACCTAAATCAAATCCTATTGTATAAAGGTTAACCATCAACACCTAGTAGTTAGATCTTGTTGATTTAAGAGATTATGAGTTCAACCTATAATAAACAACTTATCTATAAAATAATTTTTTAAATTTTCTTGACATCTAAATATTGTAAGGTTCTGTATATTCCACAAAAATAATTGAAAGTGTAACTCACACAAGCACATATATATTTAAAAAGAATTATAAAAAAGGCTGGTTTGACACCACTAACACAATGAAAGTTATATAAAATTTAAGTGCTCACTGCACTAAACAGGTAACTTAAATAATAGGAAAAACGTTTTTAAAAAAAACAAAATAAAAATAATAATAGGAAAAGCAAATAGGAACCTGCATTTTCATTCCATCCTCAGCTAGCCAAAGATAGTCTTTGATTCTTGAAATGTGTTTTCCAAAAGCTTCTGAATTTGGATCCTCAGCCCAACAACTCACCATGTTTAGGACCTGTAAAAAAGCCCTTAATTATGGCTTAATCAATTTCTCCATACAAAAAAGTAAGATCTTTAATTTTTTTTTTTAATTGTTTTTTTTTTTTGTAAGTGTTTGAAATTGGAAAAATAAGTTAACCTTGTTAATAGGTCCAAGGCAAAGATAGTAAGTGTTTTCATCCTCATAATGAATGTGTTGAATCACAAGGTCAAGAGCCTTTTGCCTCAGCTTTGAGAGTGGCCATTTCTTTAAAATTGGTTCCCCGAACTTGTGAATTGAATCCCATAACATATCTTGTATCTTCGAATGTGGAACGTACAAGTCTTCCTATAAAAGTTACTCGTAATTATTTTTATCAGCTTTTGAGATCATTTAAATTGAGAGTTAAAATTAAAAATCAACACATGTTTTGGCTCGATATAATTTCAAATTAAGTTTTTTTTTTCTTCGAAATTGGGTCTTTCAATGACATGAGTTCATGTTTCTAAGAAAAAATATATATTGTTTAATAAATCTGAAAAAAATGGTCGTGTAAAAGAAAATTGAATTTCTCTAAAAAAAAATATATTGTTTATAAATTTATCTTTTTTTTAAAGAATATTTTATAAATTTATCTATATCAACAAAATTTAAATTTTAAAGAAAATACAAAAATTAAGATTGGACAACAGAAAAGATAAATATTTTTTTAACCTAAAAATATAAGAGTTAAAATAACATAAATTATTTTATAGGTTAATTAAAATAATACCATATCTAAGTACCAAATTATAACTATAACCTAAATTATTTTATAGATTATGATTTGAGTAGTTAGATATAGTATTCTTTAATGATAATAATAATAATAATAATAATAACTGGAACATTTGAAAAGTTTACCTCAAAACAAAGATTTCGAGAATGATTCCAATCAACCATATGATAAGGACACGAGTAAAGTTCACGTCTGAGGCTCAATACGATAGAGTTAATGGTTCCCACAAATTTCTTTCCATACAAATATGACATTGGTAGATATACCATTCGAGTGTGACACCACATTCTTCCTGTTGCATTAATAATATATATTTTATTCAATACTATAATTATAATTAAATTTCTTGATCTAAATAATAAAGCATAGTTTACAAAGTCTTCTTACTTTTAAATATATTAAAATATGTATGTGAAAATTTTATACTTAACATGATTAGTTTTTTAGAACAAATATCTAGTTACAACATTTAGTAAAAGACTTTAATCCCTCTTTCATACAAAAAAACAAAAAAAAAAAAAGAGAAAAAAAATAATTTAATTCCTGTGTTTGGATAGATATTTGTTTTTTTTTTTTTTGGTAGAGCCAACAATAATATTGTTAATAGCTTAGTCAAACTTCGAACAAATTTAGATGATTTTTTGTGGATTGAGCCATGATTCTAATCTGAATTGGGTTTTTTCTTCTTCTTTCTTTTGGTGGAGCAACTACCCCATATTGTTGTTTATTTGTATCAGTTTTCATCATACTCACTCAATGATTTTGAAAGAAGTTGTTGATTTAAATATTTTTTTTAAAAAAGAATTATTAGCTTATGTGTGAGAACATGTGAATCAACTTTTACATACGCTTCAACTATTTTTTACGAAAAATATTATTTGACCATATAATATTTAGATGTCAAGAAATTTCATAATAATATCTAATCTAGATTGAATTCATAACCATTTTGATGCTCATGCACTTAGTTGTATGTTATTATTATTATCATAATTTTTAGTTCCCTTCTGAGAATGAATATTTTCATTTTATCTTCAACCACTTAAAAAATACATCTAAATTTTTTAATAAGTTCTAAACACACAGAAACAGGTTATGTAAAGTAGGCTTTTTTTTTTTTGGAACAAAATCACACTTGCATCAATGCGGTTGTATAAAGTATATTAATATTTAGAGATGGACTCTTTCTCATAAAATAATTATAAATATAGATAAATTTTAAAATATTTATATCTGTAATAATTAATACATTTTAATACTGTATAAAAAATATTTATTAAACAATATTATGTATTATTGATACAATATTATAAGAAAGTATTTGACAATATTCATTAATATCAATCATTATAGTTATTAATTTTTTTTAAGAAGTGATCATATTTATAATTATTTTCTAAATTTCACTAACCTTGTAAGTTTTCCTAATATTTAAAAAGTAAAAGAAAAAGAAAAAAAAAGAATTGTTTTTTAAACAAAATAATAGAGCATATATAATAAAGAGGAGGAAAAATAAACCTGGATGGAAGGGAAGAATGTTATAAGGCAAGAGCCACATCTCGGGTGGAAGTGGATTGTTTCCTTCCCACTCATACACACCAAGGACCTAAATACCAAATTACTTTACTTAATTTTTTTATTAATTACATAGTTAAATAATTTAACAAAACATGTCACATATGCTATAAAGAATTACAAGTTTCATTTTAGTAAAGTTATAGATTTTTCCTTTTGTTTTAATTTCTATTTTGAATTCAACTGTGAAATTGAAATTAGGTTTTAGTGAACTTTCCTCTTTCACCTAATACGCCATTGTAGCCGTTGGAAAGGTGTACTAATTTCCCCAATTTCAGTTCGATTTATTATTCATTTATCTTCAACCTATAAAATATAATAAATATAGGTTACTTTGTAATTACAAATATTGATTCTGCCAAATTAATTGAACTCACTTCAATTCTTTCATTTTCATTATTAATTTTTACATTCTTTCGTTACCCTCATCTAATCCAATTGGTTCGTCATTTGATAACTTCGAATTGCAAATTCACAAGTTCACATCAACCATATTTGTTGAGAAACATTTGAATTCATTATCTTTAACTAAATTGTATTTTAAAAGTTTCTTATATATTTAAAATTATTAAATATTTTGAATTAAAAAAATAATAATAATTAAATTATAATATGCGGAGAGTCTTACGGAGAGCCAGAGTTTTCCCCAAGTGGGAATTGAGTTGACCCCACCTCGATCAAGAATCCATTTTCTGGCTTCGTGCAAGGCTCCATCGCAACCGTCCAATTCCTCTCCCAGTAATCTCAAGCTGACGTACGATAAAGCTGTACACAGCATTGTGCTGTTCCCTTCTATATGCAATCCCCACCCTCCATCTTCATTCTGGAAAGTCATATGGTTAATAATAAAGTTGTTAGAAAAAATGGTTAAATATCTTCGTCAACTTTGGTTAAGTTATATGTTAATGTTGTCGTCAAATTTAGAAAATAATTATGGATTTTTTATGAGAGTGGTTATATGAAAAAAAAAAAAAAATTATACAATTAATCACTTTTAAATTAATTAGTAAAATTAATCATCTTTTTATAATTTATTTTTAATTAAAAAAGTCGTTTTAATGTCAAATGATATTAATATCGTGATACTAAATAAATATAAAAAACAAAAATATTTAAAAAAGATTTTCGCTTCTGCTACTCACCAATGCCAGCGACCGCGACAACTCAATGGCGCCGGCGCCTGCAACCCACCACCTATGCAACTCTCTAAGTTGAAGATGAGTTTATTTACAAAAATGTCATTATATTGAGTATTAATTAGTGATAATGAATATTTATAAACATAATATTATTTATAAATATAGTATTAGATTTTATAAAGACTAATCAAATCTAAAAAATAATTACAATATTGTCTTGTACTTTTTTATAATACAATATTAAAACGTATTAATAACTATAGTTGTAAATAGTTTAAAATTTACAATATTATTAATGCATATTTATAAATATTGTATTATATAAGTATAATATATATATATATATATATATTTATAAATACAATATTTATTTATAATTAATAAAATATTTATTTTTAGCTTCCACAATGCCAAAAAAAATTAGAGTTTCGAGTTAGTTTTCTCCTTCAACTGTTGTGAAGGTTAGAGGAGCGACAATAACAAACAAAACACGAAGAAATCGAAGAAAAACCACCAAAATACAAAGAGATCCAAAGAAAATCGTTGGAATCGACGAAGAAACTCAAAGAAAAAGCCAGAAAAAGAAGAAGATAAATTGGCCGAAAAACAGAAGAAGATAGCTGAAAAAACGCAGGAAAATTGCCGGAATAAAGAAGAAGAAGAAGATGGGTTCACCTAGGGGTTTGATGCTCATGAACCGAAGCTTGAAAGCAGCTTCAATAGAGTATTCTCGCAAAAAATTCGGTGGCCGAAGACGAGTCACGTTGGAGAAGAAAGAGAAAAATGAGGATGAGGGTTTCACGTGGGAAAGAAGTTGGAGAAGAAAGAGATTAAATGTAATATAAGAGTAAAATAGTAATAGAAAAAGTATTAGAATCTCTAAATTGAAATAGAAAAATAGTTTTGCTAATTGTTTATTTTGTGCTTAGATTTCCAATTATTTTTCTAAAATGGTATAACCAATACAATTTCCCAATAGTTATATATAAGTTCAATTTTTAAAAAATTAGTAAATATAGTCATTAGGACTAATGAATACCGTCACATATATATTTTTTATAATGCTAGTATTAATTAGTATTTATAATATAGTATTAAACTGTATTAATAACCATAAATACAAATATTTTAAAATTTACCTTACATTTGAAATTATTTTGTGAGAAAGTCTAACTAGTACAATTTTTCAAATTTATGAGCCACACTAAATTATTGGCATATAGGATAAATTGGATGACTCATAACTAATATTGTCAAAAGAATTATGTAAAAAAAATTCGTAATTACCATAAATTGAATCTATAATTTTCTTTAGTTACAAGTTTAATTCATCCATTTTCATTTTATGTTTTTTAAGCTTTTTTTTTAAAGATTTTTTTATAATAAATCTTTAAACTTTTGATTTTATATTTAATAAATCTTCTTTTTTTTTTTTTTTTTTCTAAAAAAAAATATATAATGAATTGAATTTTTCTAATTAATTCATATTATCTCTAAAAATATTTATAAAAAAAATGCTAATCATATCAAATGGTCCTCAATCTTTTTTTTTTTCCTTTTCAATTGTGGTCCTTAAGTATTTAAATTTCTTAATTTTATCTCTAAAAGCATTCAAAATTCTCAACTAGGTCCTTCACTAAAAGCTAAAATTGATTTATAAGAAGAAAAGGTTGTACCTCTTTTAACTATTATTTTATTAACACATTTGAACACTTAAGCATGATACCTAGAAACGTCACATTTAAAAAAATTGTATATGCAAATTTTGTTGATGTGGAGGTTGGATTTTATTTGTCAAATAGCATCTAACTAAGACATACAAATATGTTAATGAAATTATAGTTTAATGATGCAACACCTTATTATTGATAAATTTAACATTATTTATAGATAATATGAATTAGGCATAATATTAGTCTAAATTAGATGAGAAATGGAATAGTAAAAAATTAACAGAAGAAATAATACTTGGTGATTGTAAATGTAGCGACGCATCTCTTGTCGATGGTGGCACGAGAGGGCTTCATCGAGAACATTCGTTACACTTAGCCCAATCACCTAACCAACCAAAATTTAAACGAAATAAATATTTATAAAAAAAAAAATCAATATATAATATGTTATGAGTTTGAATATTCATAATTGAATTTAAATAGAAAAAAAAAAAAAATTTGTTCCAAATATTTTTATCACCGCAATTAAAAAACCACAATATAAATGACTGTGCTAAAGATTTTCTACCTTCCATCTTTTCATTTTATTCTTGTTCTAACAATTTTTATTTTGTGGATAAAAATTGAGCTCAACAATATGTTTTTATATATATGATAAGTGATAAATAAATTGGTATGAAACATTTTATTTTGAAATATCGTTCAAAAAAGAAACAATCTTTTGATTTAAGTGTTAATTATATAGGAATTAAAAAAAAGTGTTAATTATATAGCGAAGTTAATTTTATCTAGTTAAATAGACACACTAAATATTTAGGCTAATATATTATTTTGATTCATATATTACTTTTAGTTTTGTTCCATTTTTTAAAAAATAAAATTTGTTTCATTTTTGTTTATATACTTTTAAATATCAAATTTTAATTAATCTTTGTATTTATTTGTTTTCTAAACATAGTCTTTGTACTTCAACAAACTTTAACGTAGTCAATATGATGTTTGATGCTAATTTTTATTGAAATTAGATTAAATAATAATAATTTGATTAGAAGAAAGAATACAATTTAAACATATTTTAAAGTTTATAGAAATTTAATAAAGAGTAATTTTTAAATGAAAGTTAAGGGAAAAAAGAACTTATGACAGAAGTCAATTAAAATTATTGAAAGTATAAATTCAAAATAAATAAATTTTATAGTGTAAACACCAAATAAATATTTTAACTTATTAATAACTTTTTTGTTTTTGAAATCAACTTATTACTAACTTAAATACCATTGTTATTGTATCTGAAAAAAAAAAAAAAAAAAAAAACCATAGTTAATGACCCATTCATTGTGGAACAAAAATTTCGAACATCAAATCAATTATCCTGATCTCAAGTGCCTAAAAAATAATAACTAAAACAAAAAGGGTAAATTAAAGTAGGGAACCAATATGCAAATATAAAATAAAATTAATAAAAAATTGGTTAATCTGTTATGCACAAAAATACAAAATGCCTTTTCAAGTGGGGTACTGGTGTCATATATATATATAAAGTAGGGTCATAGTGAGGAGGATGAGAGGGGGAAAGGTTGAAAAAAAATAAAAACAATAATTTTTAATATATAAATGGTCCATAATTTGATGTACTCTTTAATATCATTTTATTAAAATATGATGCATTATAATTCCTCTTATAATAAACCCTTTTAAAATACTGTGGTTCTTTTTTTAATACAACAACAAAATTTATAGTTAGAAACATACGATTTTTTCGATATAAAAACAATGTTAATTACCGTTAAACTCAAACTCATTTAAATACTATTATATTTAATTATCACCTTTTTGAAGGGATAAGATAGATGAGAATTATAAATTTATTTTACTTTTCATTGTTTTGAAACATGATAAAAATTTTATTCAAATTTCAAATATGACATATTTCGTATATTTAAAAACATTTCAAAATATATCACGCAGAACGCAATTTAATTGATATGCTTGAATGATCATGAAATATAATGATTTAAGTCTTTATTATTTTTTTTCCCAACAAATAGACAGCAATGACTTTACTATATGTGTGAGTATGTGAATGAATTATTAGATGACCAAATAATATTAAAGACCAATGCGATTGTATTTTGAAAAGCAAGGTACTAAAGTTGTTGATTCATTGTTTCTTTTTTTTTTTTTTTTTAAACAAAATAGTGACTTGGTGATGATCTGGCATTTAAAAAAAAAAAAAAACAAAGAAAACTTCTTTCATTTATAAAATAGATGAATTATTTATTTTAATGTCAATTAATTTTAGAGGAAACCACAAAGTCTATACTCTCAAATAAATGAGAGTCAAATACTAATTTTGAGGATCGAAGTTGTGGGTGTAGTATTGAACTGAATTATCATAAAACAAAAGAAACTAACATACCACCAAACCTTTCGGTGACTCGAGAACCCTATTCTAATTAAAAATAGAAGTGGTATTGTCTATTATTTTAAATTGTAAAATTACTAATAAACATAATAATTACCAGTCCAGGAAGAAGAAACAAAGGGCCACCATAGTCTCCAGGCCAAAAGCCATGTTGTGTTTGAAGAGTTGAGTAGAATCTGATTGCCCTTCTCAATGTGGTTTCAATTGTTTCCTCATCTATTTCATCTTCCCTTCCAACTTTTATTTGAATTGGCAGCTCCACCTCCCTTGGATTCTCCTTTCTCAACTAAAAAAAAAAAAAAAAAAAATTTTATTTATAAATTATCAAATTTATAGTAATCTGATACACATATAACTTTGAAAATATATATGGACTACATTTTCCTAATTAATTGATTTTGAGTTAAATTTTATAATTATATTAAAAATCATAAAACTCATGTACTTGGCATAAAATAAATTTTGGGATTGGACTCATAAGTGATGAACCAAACAAGTATAAGAATGAAAATGTGAGAAAAATTTATAAACTTTATAAGATATATAAACTACTCTTTTGATTGATAATTTTATTTTATGTTGGAACTCATCTAATATGATCTTGATAAATATCACATTTATAAACCTTATAAACGTTAGTTTAGGTTTTAATTGGTTAAATTACTAAGTTTAATTATGTCGAGGTATTTGCAATATATATATGAAAATTGTTTAGTAGGACTTTGAATCTTTAATAAGTTAATAAGTTTTCAAACCGTAGATTTTTAATTAATAAAGTTTTGAATTTTTAATTTTATGTCTAATAAATACTCGTCCTTCGATTTTTTTTCTTTTTTAAATTCACATATCTTCTAGTCATAAAATTTAAGTTAAATTAATATTTTGGTTCTTGACTTTTTGTTATATTTTGTCTCTACCTTTTCCAATATCTAATTTTTGTCTATTAATTTTGAAATTTGTTCTATTTTGATTTTATTCTCTGAATTATTAAAAAAAATTTAAACCGAGTCTTTATGAAATTCTTTATGTTATTTTTTCTTAAATTATTATCATCTTCTTCTACAAATTTTAGAAATACGTTAATATTTTTATTTTTACTTGGATTAAAATTGATTCAAATTATTAAATCAATTTCGATTTTTATCGGATTTATTACATGTAGCTCATTTTTAACCTTTTTCTTAGTTCAGTCGTCAAAATTGAACATTTATAACCAAAATTTAATGAATATTAAAGTCTATAAATATAGATTGAAATTGAACATTCAAAAATCTGAAACTAAAATGAAATAAATTTTAAAATGTAACAGTCAAAAACATATTTGACTTCTCAAGTTTTATTAAACATAAAATTTGACTTCATATCAAATAGGCTTTAGTGTAATTAAGAGATTTTAAGTTTGACTTCCCCATTTCCAATAATTGTAATATAAAAAATAATAATAATAATAGGCCTATCATTTATTAATTCTTTTGAAACATAAATCACGCTTATGTGTTTTGCTATCACTTGGATTTTATATTTTGGCAATGGATTCGATAATTTTGTCATATCTTTTTCGCTAGATCATAAAAATATTCCTATATTATAAAGGGTTTTCAAAATTTTCAAAAATATCATACAATTTTTTAAAAAAATAAATGTTTAGAAAATACAATTATTAATAAATTTGGATGGAAATCTTTTGTTTAAAAGATATCTCTAAACTAAAAAATTAAAAGTAAAAAATATCTTTGACTTTAAAAAATAATAAAATTCTCTTTCAAATACCGTAGACATTGAATTGTAAAACAAAAGCGTGATATCAGATGGGATTCGATAATTTTTGTGTGGATGGCTCCTTCATTGTTAATTTTTTCGCTAAATTATAAAAAAAAAAAAAACATATTTATATTATCGAGTTTATGTCAAAAATATTTCTACACTTTCAAATTTTTTTAAAATATCCTAAATCGTTTTTTTTAAAAAAACTAACTTTTTAATGAAGATTATTAAATATTTTTTTCTGGTTATAGAGATATTGCTCTTATTAGTGAAAACTATTGAATTAT
The DNA here is from genome assembly GCA_037833695.1 of Sechiopsis laciniata. Taxonomy (NCBI): domain Eukaryota; kingdom Viridiplantae; phylum Streptophyta; class Magnoliopsida; order Cucurbitales; family Cucurbitaceae; genus Sechiopsis; species Sechiopsis laciniata. The sequence continues at coordinate 3,236,167 of JBBMKA010000005.1, forward strand.
TTTATTTTATTTTTTTGAGATTACAATAATTGCAGTAGGGGATTCGAACTCATGATCTCACGATTTATGGGTGTATATTAATGTCACTGAGCTACTGCTTTTGTTGACAAAAATTATTAATCGTTAATTCATTTTAACTAGCATTTTTTTGGCTCGCTATACTTTTAATTGTAAGGTACTTTAAATTTTAAAATTTTATATTATATTAACAATCAAGAGTACTCAAAAGGTTTTAAAAAAATAGAGAAGAGTGCAGCAAAAATAGTTTATAAGAAGAAACTTCAAAGTTTAAATAAATGAAAGAATTGTCAATGAATTTTAAATTCTAATGTTAATCTTGGTGCAATAATAACAACATATCTAAAATTGTAAACACTATGTGGGTCATTAAGAATTTAGTTTTCATTTTTAGTGTTTGACATTAAAATTTAAATACTAATGGTTTAAGTTAGAAATCGATGTCACACATTAAAACATTTATAAGTTATCATTTAACTATAAAGAAGTAAATTAAAAATCCCTACCTAAACATACTCATTTAGGTTTTCAAATTTATCTCAACAACAAATTAGTCATTTTTTCGTCTTGGCTATAAATTTTGAATTTATAAAATTTATTTGATCAAATTGTTACGCAAATATATTAAATGCTAATGATATATTTATTCTTATTAATTTTTATAGGAAAAAATATTACAATAAAAAAGATAATCATTTTTTACTGAGAATATTTTTTAAGAGGCGAGATATTTATTCAAACAAAATTTTAATATTTTCATAAAAAAAAATTGTAATAGGTATTGTTAACATTTTTTAAGTCAAGAAATTTTTTTTTTACTTTTTTATTTTTAGTTGAGGAGTTTTTTTTAGACAAAACTTGAATAATTTTATCAAAATTTAAGGACAATCATATTTTTGAAATATATATATATATTTTTTAAAGTTTAGGATTATTTTTTAATCTTATGTTCGGATACTTTTATATCCACTACATAGTTTATGTGTATTTTTTTATTTTTTATTTTTGAAAATTTAGCCTATCTTCTTTTTATTTTCTGTCTTTATCTTATCAATTTATATATGACGGTGCAAAAATCAAATAATCTGATTGTCAAACACTTCTTGTATTATCTTCCGTTCTAAACAAAATCAGTAGTATTTTCCAAAAAAAGAAGCAAAAAAAAAAAAAAAAGGACTAATTTCACCGCTACACAATTTACTATTTTAATTACAACCAATTTATCTATTTAACATGAAAATCTCTAGTATGTAGTGTGACAAGCCATCGGTATCATGGTATAAACATAATTTTTCTTCTTTTTTTGAAGTTAAAGTTATAACCATAGTTTTTGAATTGATTATTGATTCAAATAATTACTATGGTTAAGCTTGAAGCAAAAAATTAAAAAAAAAAAAAACACATACACCACGTTAGATTGTAAAGCAAAAAAAATCGTATAAAACCTTTTTGAAATTGTAGAATCATTTTCCGAAACAATCTTGGATGCAAATTTGATTGTTCAAGATATTATATCATCTTCGATCAAGAAGTCAAATTTTTATCTTAAACATTACTTAACTAAAAAAAGAAATTCTCTAAAATGAGATAGAGAACATTAGGTAAGTTAAAATTTTCATCCTTTCATTTGTTGTCCAATTAAAAAAAAAACAAAATCATCTCTTAAAACGTTTTAGTCAAAGTTGTAATATTTTAACAAATCGTTCATAGTTCCGATAAACTAAAATCTTTGGTTAATTATTAAAAAAAAAAAAAAAAAAGTAGCATTCATAGATTAAAAAGTTGAGTAATAAAATATTATGTATCTAACCTGATGTCTCATTGGAAGATCAGAGCTATGTTTAGCTTGAAAACGATATTTGTAGAATTCATTGTAAAAATTTTGTATTTGAGTTCTTTCTTCTTTTGAGGATTCGAGATTTGGATCGAACTCCCAATATTGTCGTCCTATATGATCGTTCTGACTCGCCTCCCATCCATTTGAGAACTTGAGCTTCCACATCTCTCTTTGAAAAAAGAAAAAGAAAAAAACTATGAATACAAATGGGTTTGTCCCTTAGACTATATTTAAAGAAGAGCTTAATACATGAAGACAAGTCTCCAAGGGGCAACCCAGCTGTTGAGGGTAAGAACTTCAAGACACGCTTCCTTGAGAGATTCCTGGTTTGAGACGCTTGAAAAGCGCTTAAATTAGAATATCCTTCGAAGTATCCTGGTGTCACAGTCTAGGGACGGACCAATGGTACCCCGAGTATAGGGGAGCAAAGCTCAAATTTTCCGATTTTAAAAAAAAAATACATGAAGACAAGAAAAGCAAATCATGCCCATGTGTGTTTTTGTTTCATTTGTTTGTTTATTTATTTATTATTATTATTATTTTGCCGTGTACTCTTCTTCTATGATTAATTCTGTTAAAATATCACTTTCATCATTCAACTTCAAACTTTATTTTGATTTATATGATGTTCCATTATAATCATGTGCTTTTGAAAATGTAACATTTGACATTTAGAATGCTAAATTCGAGATTTGCCGTACTTGATGGATCTAATCATGCTACTACATGTCTTGATTGCTTCTAAAAGCAAAAAGCAAAGATTATCTTCACAAACAAAAATGGTTTTTTATTTTTTTTTATTTTTAATTATTATTATGGTTTGTTAATCATTTACATACTTCGCTTTAAGACGATCTTCAAGAGACCATAATAATTACTAGGTTAAAATATCATTTTGGTCCATCAACTATCACTTTTGTTCTATTTTAATCTCTAAACTTTCAAAAGTACAACTTTAGAAAAAGCTTTAAAAATAGTCTTGATTCTTTAGTCTTAAGATGGATGTGTGTACACTCTCTAATATAATATTAGGCTCCATTAAATTCACATAGGTATTTGGTTCAACAAAAATGAAATTAAGATCTGATTCAAAATTGATGAGTCCAAAAGATGCACAATTTAAAAAAAAACATGTTATGAACTCACATCGAAAAGAGCAAAGATCTCACACTAATATATAAAGAAAGGTGAACTACTTCTTTTATCATTAGTTGATCTTGAGATGATTTCATTTAAAGTGTCAATTTTTATTAACACTTGAAGCTCAAATTTGGAGAAATTCTCAAGAGTTTAACTAAATTAAAAAAGAAATTAATAATAAAGTGATGAGTTTGGCTAAATCATTTGTAAAAAAAAAAGTAAGAGAGAAAGAATGGTGAAAGAAGAGATGAGGAAACTTTTTTTTTTTTTTGAAAGTAAGAAGATGAAACTCTTAATATATTAAAATAATTTACCAAAATGATGATAAGGATGACAACCCTCCCGAATCTCAACATTGATATGATATTGTCCACTTTGGGTATAGACCCTCATGACTTTGTTTTTGGACTTCTCCCAAATGACCTCATATAAATGGAAATGATTGTTATCACTTATATACTTATGATATTCTCCTCATCTAACCAATGTGGGATACTTTGTTTGCATCCCAACAATCCTCCTCTCGAACAAAGTTCCATTGAGCCTCTCCGTGGGCTCAACTTTTGATTCGGCACCCGAGGATTCAACCCTCCCATCGAACAAAGACCTCCTCTCCCCTCAAATATTCAATCAGTCTAAATGCAGATAGACCAGATTTCCGCATTTAGACTGATTGAATATTTGACTGATTGAATGCTGTTCCAACTAACTCCTCTTATCTTGAGAGTACACCGCTAGTCAATTTGTCTAGCTCACATCCAGACCAAACTCCCCTTCTCTTGAGAGTACACTGCCAGTCTGGTAAAGCTACCACAAATTTTTGTCTCTAGGATCCAAACGTCTTTATTTTACACCGGGGTGATTTATTGACATGGTTATATTTGAGGCATGGCTATGATACCAATTGTTGGGAAACACCTTCCCTAATTACCGCATGAATAAGCAGAAAATAATTGAGAAATTAAAAGGAAAAACATTAAAAGAGAACACAAGATTTTACAAGAAAAACTCCCAAATCGAAGAAAACAACCACGGTAAAAAAGAACTTCCACTATATGATAAATATTACAATCACACAGGATTCTCCCTCCCGGCACCACTTACATAAACACTCTCTTCAAAGTTTATACTACTCACACTCTTTGCCTCACTTTCCACAAGAAAATACAAAAGGAATTTAACTACAGTCAGTACAACAAGCTTAAAGTGCTTCTAACGGGATGCTTTGAAACCAAAGCCAGTTGCTCTATTTTTAGTGCTTGGAGCACACCACTTCCTTTTAGCTTTTTCGATTCTTTGAACCTTTCTAATTCCTTGAACCTTTTTTATTTCCTGAATCTTTCTGATCCCTTGAATCTTTCCAATGTAGAAAATCTTCTTCTTTATATTTTGACAAAATCCTAACAAATTCCACATTGGCGAGATATTTGAAGAATCCACATCTTCTGCTACAATATTGTATTCTCTAACAATCATAATCCTCAACTCTGAGAATTATAACACACTCCACCATAAAAGTATAGCACTTGAAATATCACATTCCAAGATTTCTCTTCTTCGTTCCATATCGATACACTTTGCTGAAAATTATGGTGCAACTTCCACCTACTTGGCTTACCTGAAAGCTCTTCAGCCATCGACATAACTTCCACCACACACCTTGCATAACTGCCAAGTGAATGCCCGTGTGCAAACTTGTGGAACCGGTGACATCACATCCTCTACCATGGAAAAGCGGACATACCATGTGGCTGATTTCTTTCTTTCTTCAGAGGAAGTCACCATCTCAGAGTCCACATCAGCATCCGAACCTGAGCTCGTTGACAAACATGCTCTATTAGGATATCACCACTTAATCTTTTTATTTTAGAAGCACCACATCTTGGTCTTCTCAAATCCTTGTGTAATCGAAATTGTATCCACACATCTCGAACATGTACTTGCCACACGATCATCCTTTCATCAAACTTCTCCATGCCAATCTTCACCGAACTCATAAAGGTTGACGTATCTACTCTTTTTATTTTAGAAGCACCACATCTTGGTCTTCTCAAATCCTTGTGTAATCGAAATTGTATCCACACATCTCGAA
>JBBMKA010000005.1:3241353-3253047 GCA_037833695.1 Sechiopsis laciniata
CTTGCCACACGATCATCCTTTCATCAAACTTCTCCATGCCAATCTTCACCGAACTCATAAAGGTTGACGTATCTACTTCATTCCTAGCAAATCTCCTAGTTGTAGTTGTTTTAAGAATTCTTTTCTGATGTGGAAGCTTCATAAAGGTTGACGTATCTACTTCATTCTTAGCAAATCTCCTAGTTGTAGTTGTTTTAAGAATTCTTTTCTGATGTGGAAGCTCAAACAAAGTTGTAACCACAGAGTATACTCCAAAATTCAAAACCTACAAACCTAAAGCTCTGATACCAATTGATCTCCACATTGATATGATATTGTCCATTTTGGGACTAGACCCTCATGGCTTTGTTTTTGAGCTTCTCCCAAAAGACTTCATATCAATGAAGATGATTTCATCACTTATATACCTATGATCTTCTCCTCATCTAACCAATGTGGGATACTTTGTTTGCATCCCAACAAATGAAACAAAAGTAATAATTAAGAGACCAAACTTAACTTACTTAATTTTGGAGTTAACGTGATTGAATTACAAAAAGGAAAGTGTACATTGTTTTATAGGTATACACTTTTTTTAACCATGATTTACATATCTTGATGATCCCCTCATTTAGATGTGCCATGGTTCACTCATCTCAATTTGGGGATAAAAAGTCTAACTTAAAATTGGCTGTTATGATAATTTTTAAAAAAAAATTATTTTCTATTAATTTTCTCGATCTCGATAAATTTTAAAAATATACTTATATCCTATAGTATCTTGTTTTAAAATTATTATTAAGTTAATTTCGATTAAAATTCAAATTTAGCATAGGAATAAAATTTAATAACTAAAATTAGGGGTGTACATGAATTGGGATGAAGAAATATTTTGGACCAACCTAAAAAATTCGAATATTTTTTAACTCAACCCAATTAATGAGACAACTCAACCCTTATAATTACGAGTTGGATTGAGTTGAGTCATTGGACTTTCAATACATTTCTCATATAAATATCTCTCATCAAATTAATCATACGCTGTATATAAATAAAATACAATATCAAGTCATTATCATATCAATGTAATGAAATGGATTGTTTAAAAAAAATGTAATGAATATAAATATTAGATATGCAAAATACTCAATCAAAAGCCACACACCATTAGTCATACATTCATGGTTCAATAGAATATTCCAACTATAAAACATTGCAAATACATTTAACTTCTATAAAACAAATAGATAATTAAAAGAGAAAATTGTACAAACCATCCCTAAAGTATGGTGTTTATAACAATTAATTCCTTAAACTTTCAATTTGAGTAATCACAATCTCTAAAGTTTGATAAGTGTTTAGAGAGATACTCACCTGTGTGAAAAGGGTAAACTTATCTTTAAATTATATTCTTTTTTTCTCTCTCTAAAAAGCTTCCAACTCTAAAAAGAGGTTTACATCTCCTTCCCTATTTCTCTTTGGCCATGGTGGAAGTTAGACATGAACTACCAAAAGTTTTAAAACAAAGCTAGGCATCAGATCAAAACCTTGGCACATTTTTAAGCTTCTGAAAAACTATTCAACACCTTTGGGTTATTAATAAATTTTTTTTAAAAAGTATTCTGTTCAGATTTACCAAATTAAAATCTATAAATATTCAAGTGGTTTGATGAGGCATTTGTGAAAATTTCGTCAATGGAATAATTTCAATTTTTACCTTGGTTGGTTTGAATAAAAAAATTGAAATGGAGATTGGCTTCAAAATCTTGTTATAATCACAAACGGTGGAACTGTGACGCCGGCTTGAAAATATTTTTTGTTTCTTTTAATTATCTATTTAATTTGTGTAATTTTCCCTAATTAAAACCAATGACATAATGCAACTTCCATGAAATAAACCCATAATTAAAACTAATAAAAATAGATGACATGATTTAACATATATAATTAAAAGAAACACAAAATATTGTAGAGTATAAATGTCTAAATATAATAATAAAATAAAATAAATATACGCAGGTACAATTATGTTATGGATAAAAAAAATATGTTTTAAACTTAATTTTAAAGTCAACTCAAAAACCAACCTATCTCATAAAAAAATTATTCATTTAAGAGCAAAATTTACCTACTTGTTGGTAAGTATGGTATGTATACTTACCATTATATGAGCCACATTTTTTTTTTATTAATAGAAAGAGAAATGCTAGATGAAATGATTTGTGTTTATCAAATTATATTAGCAAATTAAACAAGACCTGAAGGAGCAATAAACCATTTATATGTAATTCATCAGTTTTCTTTTAGCTATCAAACATTTTTTGTTCTCACTCAACATGAACGAATATATCTATCTAGCCCCAGAAACATTGTTTAATAAAGTATATAATCAAGTAAAGAATAAAATCAAATTTTAAAAAACCCCAATTTTGTAATTCAATTGTAATCCAAATCTTGTAGATCATATTTATCTAATGAAAAGGTTAAGATATATATCCAAGTCCTAGGTATTGTATAGCACTTAATACATAAATGAATATAATATAATAATACATTTATATGATAAAATATTACCTAACAAGATAGATAGAGTTGCATGAAAATAGCAGACATATAACATGTGAGGTAGCAATTTTCTGAACTATATCTTATATTGTTTGTCAAGCACTAGAAATTTGGGCCCTTTTGATAGGGTTATGACATTGAAGATTATTCAGTATCCCATGTGTTACATTTATTTTTTTTATATTTTTTGAACTCGGTCTCCTTCAGAGTAGATAATGTTGGGAAATTTTGAGAAAGGTGGGTTTTAAAGCAAAAGTAATATATATATATATATATATATATATATATATATATATTTGTTTGTTTGTTTGTTATAATTTGTGTTTTAAAGCAATTATCGGCAAAACTGATCTTGCTTTATTTCTAAATGAACAAAGACGCAGTTTGGGCTCAGAACCTCTCTCGTTTGAGCCCAAGCCCAAAATCTCACCCTTTTTTATTTTTTTTATTTTTAATAAACGAAGTGCTAGCTCAACGGAAACTGCCAACAAGAGTATATTTCAACAATATTAGTGTATGTCCGATGACCAAGAATCATAAATTTGATTTCCTCTCCCTTCAAATGTTATAGAGCTCAAAAAAAAAAAAAGCCCAAGGATTATTTATTATTCTCTTCTATGTGTTTGTTTTTTTGACGCTCTACTAGAATTTGGTATGCTCTGTTTGGTGATAAACAATTATTCTTAACTACTTATTAAATCTTTGAATAAAACACAATTTTACATCAAATTTATTATTCAACTACTATTAACATCAATTCTCAAACGAACAGTTAATTATTTCAATGATGATTAATCATTTTTAGTTCTCTCCATTTCACTTTTTTCCACCAAATCCAAACACATAAATAAGCCTAAATATTCGACTACCTCTTATTGGGGGCATTTTGTTGTAGAGTAAAAAATTTCACACGATGTATAAAATGCCGAAAACTAATGTTTCGGAAGCACGTATGACTATATATATTACACATCAATATTTTGGATACATGTTAGATTAGAAGTGTATTGAAAGTTTGCTTCAAAAAAAAAAAAAAAAAGTTTATTGAAAGTCCGCATTTGAAATTCAAATATCATAAGAAATATATTAAAAATTAATAGTTTATGTACATATATAATATAAGTCGAAACAACTGGATGGATCGGTGGCGCAGTTGATTATCTTTATTAATGTTAATTCATTTTAACTCCACGATCACAAGTTGTACTCGAAAATCAATATTTGACTCTCATATTATTTAATAGCAGAAAAGCCTCTATGTAGGATATGCAACAATTCTCAAATTATATATTTTTTAGTTTGATTCGGTTATCATGATATATTTATCTCTCTTTTCTTTTCAAAGTGCCACCCATAATCACAAATATATATTAAAAAAATATGATATTAAACATGAATCCAAGATATCTATTTTGGCCATCCTAACTCCTACCATTTAAGTTAGGTAGTCTAAATTTAGAGATGTCCATTTTTATAACAGTAAACAGAGTGGGGACATGGGGAAATTCCCATCAGCTAAATGGGGTCAGGGATTCCCCACTCCTATTTCCCTGATCCCCTCAAGTTTATTGTTTTTTTTTTAAAAAAATCTTTATTTTACCATTTTAATTTTTAAATAAAAATATATTTGTCGGTGAAATTACATATGAATATTTTTTTTAATAATTAACATTATAAGTCAAATTTATAGATATTTTTTAAGAAAAATTAATTATTTAAAATTATTGTCCAACCAAATATATAAAAAAATGAAAAAAGAAAAAAAAAATTGAAAAAATCCCCGTAGGAACTTAATCCTCGAGAAAAAACAACCATTTTTGCGAGAACGATGATGAATTTTGGTGACATAGATGGGAATGCCCCGTGGATATTTCCATCTGAATTAGTTGAGTAGTTGGTTTTTTTTTTTGTACACCTCTAATATTAATTAACTTTTGATTATCTACACATTTGCATATAATAATTTAGGACACGTTTTTTAAAGAAACATTTGAATTCTTACTTACATTTTAAAAACAAAATAAATTTTCAACTTTTCTTTTTCAAAATCATGCTCAGTTTTGGAAATTTTGATGAAAATAGATTATAAAATAAGAAACTTACAGATAAAATTAGTATTTACATATTTAATTTTGTAAAACAGAAAACAAAAGTAAATTAATTGTTATCAAATTAGGTGTTAATCGTTCATTTTCAGCGTATATAATAATTTAGAACACGTTTTTTTAAGAAACATTTGAATTCTTATTTATTTTAAAAACAAAAATAAAATATTAAAAATATAGATTTACATAATTTTTAATGATGTCACATAAATAAATGATAGGGTTAAGTTTTCCTCCTTTAAAAATTATACTACAATTACATTAAAACACAAAAAAAAAATAAAAAAAGAAAATAAAAAAAATTCTAAGTTTATGATGTAAAGGTGTAATTAAAACGACATAAAAATAGGTTTTTTTTTACAAGACATAAAAATAGGTTAATAATAACATAAAAAAGAATAAAATTTACCTCTATATTATGCAAAGGTAACTATGCTTTTTTTAGTATATATCGGAGGAGGGACAATAATCCATACATATCACTGCTCTCAAGTAAATATCGATTCTTATGACCGAACATGTGACTATAGTATTGAACTGTTTACAACCAAATAATGAAATTATTATGACAATGACCCATTAAGTATAGGTATCTATGTTTGTTATCACAATTCATAAATATATAGCTTACATCTATTTAATTTTATTTTTTAAAGTAAAATTAATAAAAATATAAGAAAAATTAAATAAATGTGAAATTAATAACCCCTAGGGACGAAGTACAAAAAAGAGTCTTTCAAAAAAACAACAAAACAAAAAAGAGTGCTCATGCTTGAAAGAGGGAGGTTAAAAAAGTGAACCACTTTGATAAAAATTTTAAGATGTCTATTTTCTCCGTGGTGTGAGTCCCTTTAGTGAAGCATTGAATCCCATTTAGATGGAAAGAGGAAGTGAATGAGGACAAAAAAATTCTACAAAATAGGGGTGGGGATGTGGAATGTTCTATTCTCATTTCTCTATTACCCGCTTTCGTTTGTATTTTTATATTTATTTTGTTTTATTTTTAATATATATATATTTTTGAAATCATTTTTAATATGTATTTATACAAAAAAGTATGAATATTGTTTTTCACTAAATATTTTTTATGCCATATCTAATTAAAAATTTATAATTATTTAGCATTAAAAGTTAAAATATGATTTTAATAAAGATTAAAGCGAATTATTTTATCATTTATATATATAAAAAAAATTGAATTTAGATTTTAAAAAATAATTAAATAGTGAATAATTTTATGTGAAGAGTTCAATCTCTGCAGATTCAATTTATATACTATTTGATAATTATTTGAATTTTTATTTTTAATTTTTAAAATTTAAGTTTTTTTTTAACTAAATTTCAAAAACAAAAACAAGATTTTGAAAGTGACCACCATTTGATAACCATTTGATTTTTTGTTTTTTATTTTTGAAATTTAAGTTTACTTTTACTCAAATTTCTTACGATGTGTTCTATATTTCCTTAATGTACCTATCTTTTCTTAAGGGAGTTCTGTTAACCATATTTCAAAAAAAAAAAAAATTTTATTAATTGTAGACTTAAATTTCAAAAAGCAAAAATTTAAAGCAAAATAATTATCAAACAGGATCTAAATTTTAGAGAAATGAAGATTGAAAAGAGTGACGGGATGGGAATGATAAACCTATTTCCGTCCCAGCCACATAGACATCTCTACAAATTTTCTCAAGCTAGAGACAAATTTGCCCTCAAACTTTTTATTTTTTTGTAAAAGAGAAATGGTTGAAAATCAATTTTTTAAAAAAATTGAAAATAACAAGATTATCTACCTCTCCATAGCACCTAAACCTACCACCACCGTGTGAATACATACACAAGCAAATGCCAACCAACAATAGAACATTCAACTCCCCGCGGTCCAATTTTTTATTATTATTATTTATAAATCGTAATATAATATTGTTGGACTCCAATACATAAAAATATCAAAAGCTTTCCATTTCCTATGGTATATATATATATTTTTTATAAACTATGGTACTAGAATTTATTTTCTATCAAATGGTGATAATGACAATGATAAATTGAGAGAGAAATTATTGAATTTTGAAATATTACAATTTATATATCAGATTCCAAAAAATAAGAAAGAGAATTAAAAAAAAAAAAAAGCTAGTCCTCACGAGAAGGAGTAAATGGGGTCATATCCATGGGATAACTGCCCAACACCCTGAGAAAAGACGTGAATTCCTGAACCTCGGCCAGAGCGTTTTGTGCCCTAGGTTCCGCCATTGACGCCTCGAAATCCACATAGAACAGATACTCGAAATGCTTCGCCGTGCCGGCGTCAGCGCCGTCCACAACTCTGATCGGGTGGCTCCGGTGCGGCCGCGACTCGATCTTCGTCAGGCTGATGTTCCTGAACGCGAACGCCGACAGCACCTTGAACAGCACCGACGTCCCTTTCTCGTGAGCGAACACGATGCTGGTCTTGAACGGCCGATCCGTCCGCGGAATGATCGGCTCTCTCGCCAGCATCACGAATCTCGTCACGTTTCCGGAATCGTCCTGGATTCCGTCGGCTAAGATCTCCAGGCCGTACAGATCCGCGGCTCTGGCGCTGGCGATGGCGGCGGTGTCGCGGAGGTTGTTGTTGGCGATGAACTCAGCGGCGCCGGCGGTGTCGTCAAAGGCTTCGCGAGTGAGGTTGAGGCTGAGTTTGGTAAGAGTGTGTTCGCACTGCGCTAGGGCTTGGGGATGAGAAATGACGCGAGTCAAATAGTCGATTCGTGCGCCAGGTAGAGCCAATAGGCAGTGATGAACAGGCAATTGAACCTCGCCGACGATGTGGAGCTTGTGGCGGAGGAGGAGGTCGTAATTCCGGTGGATTGAACCGCCGAGGGAGTTTTCGACGGGGAGAACGGCGCGATCGGCGATCCAGAGCTCGACGGACTGGAAGGCGACTTCGAATTGGTCGCAGGGGATGGCGTCGCAGTTAGGGTAGGCTTTGGCGGCGGCGGCTTCGGAGTATGCGCCGGGGACGCCTTGGTAGGCGACGCGGAGGGTGGAGCCGTGCATCGGGGCTGGGGAGAGGTCGGTGATGGATAGGGGCTTGGGTTGTTGGTGGGGGTTCAGTGGGACCGGGACCAGGTCGAGCGAGGCTATGTGGTCTGGTGGTTGGGGTGGGGTTGAGTGGGACAGGACCTGGCTGGAGAGGATGGCGCAGGAGGATTGCCAGTCGTGGCGGGTGGTGGCGGCGACGGCGTTGGGAATGGCGGCGGATTTAACGGTGAAGGTTGGACGGCGGAGGGGGGGTTGGGAAATGGGTTTGATGAGGGACTGCATCATCATCATCATCAACCAATTGGATTAGGAATTTGGAATTTGGAATTCGGAATTTGGTGAAATGGGGTTTGTGTTTGGAGATGATTAAAGTGTTTAAATAGTTTGAGGGAATTAGGAAGTTTCAAAGAATGAATGGATGAAGGGTGGCTTGGTGGGTGGATTCTTCTTATTAGTCTCATTGTAGTAATTTGGTCAAATCTCCCACCTACCTTACACCTCTCCTTCCCATTTTTAAATCTCTCCATTAACTTTTTTTACCTAAATTAAAAACAAATAAATAAAAACACTTTTTCAACCCTAATTTAATTTTAATAATATTTTATAAATATTCTGTATTTAATTGTTAATTTAACTTAATTGAAACTATTGATTTAAATTATCAATTTTGTAGTTTGTAGATTTGAATAAAAAGAAAATATTCATAAAAAATATTTTTTCTTTCTTATCATCACATTCTTTTCACTCGCAAATCATGATTCTTCGAAATAATGATATAAAGTTATTTTTATTTGATGCTTGATTTAAATATAAATTATATAATTATAATAATTTTTATTGAAAGTATTTTATTTTTTAAAATTTTAATTAATATGAGTTTTCTCCTAATTTTATTTTCAATATTTTATTAAAATTGTATTTCAGAGTAAAATTACATAAACGAAACAATATTATTATTTTTGTTATGGTGATAATAATCAAAAAGATGACAATAACTAACAATTAAAATATTGAATTATTTTGTCAATATAATTTAATCAATGTTTTATGATTTTTTAATATCAATTTGATGTTAATTCAATCAAATTGATATCAATTACAACTCCGTCTTGTTAAAAAAAATGTCAATACCCTAAAAAAAATGTCAGAGGAGGAGATAACAAAGTACTAATGTAGAATTAAATTACATTATAATTAATCATTCAAACCAAACACGTCTGATTGATTCTTTTAATATCAATTTGATGCTAATTCAATTAAGAGAAAATTTTCTTATGCATAAATGTGTAAGAGCATTGAATATAAATAATTTAAATTTATAGAACAAATTAATGTGATGTTTAGAGAAGTTTATCTCTTCAAATAATATATATAATTCAAATGAAATATATTTGATATTTCATCTAAAAAAGGTTTTCCATCTTAAACATAAACAATTAGAAGGGATGAAAATAGCAAACGTTAATGTTTGTAAAAATGGAAGTTTGGTTAATAAAATAATAATAATAATGAAAGAAAAGAGAGAATGAGTGGTTGAAAAAAAAGGGTGACGCCATGGATTTCTAAAAGAGAAATATTTGCATCATGTTCGGGCATTATATATAAAATAATGTCCATTTATGTGGCTTAATATGAACTACAATCTATTTGATTTTAAATTTAAAAGATAAAAAAATAAAATAAATAAAAATGTGGCCTATATTTAGCCACATAGGTAGGCAATATTTTATACATCATGTCCGGACATTATGCAAATATTTCTCTTTCTAAAATCACTCTTTTCCTCTGTTCCAATCTCTAAATAGAGGGGTTTGACGTATTTCCAATCTAAAGAACCAAACACGGGATTAGAATTGAAAGTTAAAATCAATCCATTCCAAACCACAAAAAGGCTACCTAAAAAAATTATCAATCAAGAGATAAATTTGAGAAATAAGTAATGTATATGTTTTTCTATAAGTAATTTATATGTTTTTTTTATAATAATTTATATGTTTTTTTTTTTTTTTTGGCTAAAATACCATTTGAGTCTGTATTTTTAAATAACCAATTTTAAGTAACATGCTTTAAAAAAATCTTCATTAGTTTTCATCGTAATTCAATAATCGAAACAATTTTAATCTAGTGACTAATGTTGGATTTTGACAAAATATTAGAAGTGAATTTCTTCCACATCGAAAAGATGCAAGCTAGTGGTGTGCTCTAAGCACTATAAAAGGAGCATGAGGTTTTGGTTTTAAAGCATCACAGTTAGAAACACTTTAAGCTTGATGTATCGACTTTAGTTAAATTCCTTTTGTATTCTCTTGTAGAGAGTAGGGCAAAGAGTATGAGTAGTATAAGCTTTGAAAAAAGTGTTTTTGTAATTGGGATAGGGGAGAATTCTGTATGATTGTAGCAATTTTCACATAGTGAAAGTTTTTTCTGTCCGTGGTTTTTTTTTTCCAATTTGGAGTTTTTCTACGTAAATTCTTGTGTTCTTTATTTTGTTGTTTCCTTTTAATTTCTCAATTATTTTCTGATTCCTGCGGTAATTAGGGAAGGTTTTTCCCAACAAGTGGTATCAGAGCTTTAGGTTTGTAATTTTTTGAATTTCTGAGTATGCTCTGTGGTTGCAGCTTTGTCTGAGCTTTCACATCAGAAAAGAATTCTTAAAACAAGTTAGAGTTGGGTGTTGTGAATAGTGTTGTTCACTATTTGCTGATTTGCTAGGAGTGAAGTAGAGATGTCAAACTTTACAAGTGCGGTGAAGATTGATGTGGAGAAATTTGAAGAAAGGATGATCGTCGGCTTGTGGCAAGTGCAAGTTCGAGATGTATTAATACAATTTTGATTACACAAAAATTTGAAGGGAAGCACATCTGATATAAAAAGATCAAGCGGTGATGATGATCCAATAGAGTTCGTCAATTGTTCCAATAGAAGTTCTAAGAAGAAAAGTTGTTGGGATTGCAGACAGGCTGGTCAAATGAAAGAAAGTTATCCTAACAAAGCAAGTTCGTCAAAGGGTTCGGGTTCGGATGCTGACGTGGCCTCTCTTGCTATAGGAGATGTTGATTCTCTCTGAAGAAAGAAAGAAATCATCCTTATGGTATGTTCGCTTTGCCATGGTAAATGATGTGATGTCAGCGGTTCCACAAGTTTCCACACGAACATTGACTTGGCAGTTATGCAAGGTGTGTGGTGGAAGTTATGTCGATGGCTGAAGAACTTTCAGGTAAGCCAAGTAGGTGAAAGTTGCACCATAAATTTCAGCCAAGTGTATCGACATGTGACGAAGAAAAATCTTAGAATGTGAGATTTCAAGTGTTATACTTTTTATGGTGGAGTATGTTATAATTCTCAGAGTTGAGGATTATGATTGTAAAACAATGTTTCAATAGAAGATGTGGATTCTTCAAATATCTAGCAAAGGTGAAATTTTTTGGGTTTTGACAAAATATTAGAAGTGAATTTGTCCCACATCGGAAAGATGCAAAGTAGTAGTGTGCTCCAAGCACTATAAAAGGAGCATGAGGTTTTGGTTTCAAAGTATCCCAATCAAAAGCACCTTAAGCTTGATGTACTGACTCTAGTTAAATTTTTTTTTGTATTCTCTTGTAGAGGGTGTGGCAAAGGGTAAGAGTAGTATAAACTTTGAAGAGAGTGTTTTTATAATGGAGGTCGGGGAGAGAATTCTGTGTGATTGTAGCAATTTTCACAAGTGAAAGTTTTTTCTGTCCATGGTTTTTTCTCCAATTTGGAGTTTTGCCACATAAATTTTTGTGTTCTCTATTTTGTTGTTTCTTTTTAATTTCTCAATTATTTTTTGCTTATTCTTGCGGTAATTAGGGAAGGTTTTTCCCAACATATTTACCTAATAATAAATTTTTTGAATAGTTAAATATAATGTGGTCAGACAAATACCTCATAAAAATTGTCAAATCTCACTAATAAAAAAGGATATGTTTTTAAAATCAATAAAGAAAAAGCTAATAAAGAGTAACTTTTTAAGACAAATACAAACTTTATTGAAAGTATA
>JBBMKA010000005.1:3253147-3280972 GCA_037833695.1 Sechiopsis laciniata
GGGTTTGAACAAAGAAGCTGTAGAAACACACTAAAAGAAGAAATCAGTAGGTTTAGGTTTGAACAAAGAAGCTGTAGGAACACACTAAAATTTATAAGTGTTATTGATTAGAATCTAGTTTGAAATCCAAAAAACAAATCAGCAGGTTTAGGTTTGAATAAAGAAGTTGTAGAAACATACTAACATTTATCAGTGTTATTGATAGAACCTAGATTGAAAACCCAAAGAAGAAATCGGAAGCTGTTGAACCAAACGTAGCTGGAATTTCACAAAGAATCAGAAATGGCAGAGCGCGCAAGAAGGAACCAAAAAATCGTAAGAAGAAATGGCAGAGGAGCACGCAAGAAGGAAGGCTTGAAGAGGAACTTCAAGAGAAATGATATGGAAATCGGAAGAAAAATTGCAGAGAAGGAGAGTCAAATATCGATTTTCAAGATCGAACTCGTGATCATGATATTAAACTTCATTACTAGCAAATAATAAAATCAACATGTCACCGACCTTTTGGATAAAAACATTGTAAATTCTAGTATTACTATGATAAAATAAATTCAATAATTGCATTGCTTTTTCTATTACTAAACTTCATAATTCCTTTATAAAAGGGGCAGTCACGACCAAGCTTTTTTCAGGTACTTTCTCTATATACCTTTTCATTTTCTCATGGATGCTTTTCACAAGTTTTGTTTTCCTTTCTTTTTTGACTATAGAATTAACTAAAACTATATTATACAATCTTTTCTCGGTTAATTGTAGTAATGAGTCTTTTTTAAAAACTTACTATTAAAATGGATCTTTTTTCAAACATATTGTCAAAATGGGTCTAATTTTTTGTCTTTATGTGATGATGACTTTAGTATAGTCACCACCACTTTGAAAATCTCCAAAAATGTAAGGGGGTTAAAAAGTGTGTGGTGATGACTATAGAAGAGTTATCTTCTTCTTGATTTTTGGTGATAACTATAGTAAAGTTATCTTCTTCTTTATAAAAACACATAATATTAACTAAAAAAAATAAAAAAATCTTTCTTCCTTAAGTTAGGGGCCCATTTGAAAGTGTCTCCTCCAAAGAATTATCCAATGTTGATTGATTTATTAAATAATATTTAGACCACTTACTTGAAAACTATAAAAATAATTTAAAAGTATGTATTATAAAACGAAAAATATGTATTGTAATATTTTCAAATTCTAAAACCAAAAGTTAAATAATAGAAGTTTTTAAAAAAAAACATTTAAAATAAGTTTTTATTTCAACTTTTAAAATTATTTTTTTACCTATATATTCAAAGCCTAAACTTTAAAAATAATATTCTAAACTTAAAAAATAAATTCTAAATATTATTTTTTTCAAATACTATTTTTAAACGGTTTAAAATAAATTAAAATTAAAATTTTTAAATATATTTTTTAATAATTAACTCTTATTTTACTAAAAATCATATATTAGCGAAAATGCATTACGATTAAAAATATATACTAACATACATTTAAATAATCATGTCTTAAAAATATTTATACTAACACACTTTTAAATAATCATGTCCTAAATCATAACAAAATAATTTTAGAATATGATTATTTAAATACATGTAAGTATATATTTTTAGTTGTAATGCATTTTCACTAATAATATGATGTTTAGTAAAATAAGAGCTAATTATTAAAAAAAATGTAATTTTAATTTTTTTAAAAACAGTTTAAAATAGTATTTGAAAAAATAATATTTAAAATATTATATTTCAAAATTAGATTTTTAATATATATGTAAAAAAATATTTTTAAAACTTGAAATAAAAACTTATTTTAAATTTTTTTTTCTTAATTTTGTTGTTTAAGCCCCGTTTGATAACTATTTGATTTTTTGTTTTTGGTTTTTGAAATTTAAGCCTATTCTTCCTCAAATTTTCTACCATGTGTTCCACCTTTCCTACAATGTATCCATCTTTCCTATGTAAATGCTAACCAACATTCAAAAACAAAAACAAGTTTTTGGAAGCTACTTTTTTTTTGTTTTTAAATTTTGGTTTGGTTTCTACAAATATAGGTGAGATGTAGATTTTCAAGTAAGAAAAAACATATGGTAAAGTGATTGTTGTAGGCTTCAATTTCAAAAACCAAAAATAAAAAACCAAATGGTTATCAAACAGTGCCTTAATTTTTTGTTTTTAAATTTTGAAAATATTATTTTAAAATACATACTTTTAAATTATTTTAAAAGTTTCCAAGTGGGTGTTCTAAATATTAATTAATAAATCAATGAATAGTGGGATAATCCCTTGATGAATGTATTATAAAAAGGGCCCTACCTTCACGAAGAAAGAAGTAATTTTCTTTTATTAATATTATTTTTTTTTTACAAAGAAGAAGATGACTTTACTATAGTCATCACCAAAATCAAGAAGAAGATGACTCTTCTATAGTCATCACTATAAAAAAAAAAAAATTTAACACCTTCATTTTTTTTGAAATTTTCAAGATGGTGGTGACTATACTAAAGTCATCACCAAATAAAGACAAAAAAATTAGACCCACTTTCACAACATGTTTGAAAAAAGATTTTAATAGTAAGTTTTTAAAGAAGACCTATTATTACACTTAATCCAATCTTTCTCTCTAAGCCTACATGTTTACTGTATCTTCACTCAATTTTTGGATCTATCTTCACTCAAATTTTTTGTATTTGGACAGCAAAACCTAAAGGTATAATCAAATGAACTTTTACTTCTTGCAACTTTCGCATTGGATTTATCAAAGAAAAAACTTCCGCATTTGCTTTACAAAATGCTAGAATCTTCCCCTTTAGACTAAATGAATTGGAGAGAAAATATTCGACTTTCTAGATCGGATTTATGTAGTACATATTTGATAATTATTTGGTTTTTTGTTTTTAGTTTTTGAAATTTAAATTTATTTTTATCTAATTTTTCTACAATATACTTCATCTTTCCTACAATATATCCATTCTTTTTTTGAGAAAGTAGGTGAATACTGACCAAATTTCAAAAACAAAAATAAGCTTTTGAAATCTACTTTTTTTTGTTTCCAAATTTTGATTTAATTTCTTAAAATATAAGTAAAGTGTAGATATCAAATAAGGTAAAAATTTAGGGTAAAATAGTTGTAAGCTTAAATTTCAAACAGCCGCAATATTTGACTATACTTTATAAATTAAATTATTACGATTGAGTTAAAAGGAGGAATCATAACTTCAACAGAAATAACATGGAATAAGCATTTAGAAATGAAATTACATATGAGGTCAGATTTGAAATTTTAACTTTATATCGTCATTCAAAGTAAGAAATAAACAAAAGTGGTCTTATTGAAAACGTTGGAAACTTTTTGGTATAATTAGATAATGAGACATAAAAAGACTAATTATGGGAAAAATATATATAAGTGAAATGAGACATATTTAAAAATAATAATAATAATAAAAAGAAACTTTCGAGATTAGTCATATTTAAAAAATAATTACAAATATCAATTTTTTAAAAAATTAGCAACTATAGTCAAATGCATAATATTGTAATAATACGTAATAGTGTATTAATAATACGTAATACTATATTAATAAAAAATAATACTATATTAATGTGTATATAACAATACACTATTGAAATGTATTAATGACTATGGATATAAATATTTTAAAATTTGACTACATTTGTAATTATTTTGTTTCAACGAGTCATTTATTACAATTTCCAAATAATGAATGACACTTAAATTTTCCTAGCTGCCATTGGATAATACCATTTAAGCCTATTAAACTGCCGCTATTGCAATTGTAAAATTGCGAGGGAGAGAGGGGATCAAAAACATATTCAATAAGGTTTCTTTGGAGGAGGGGAAGTGAAATTTTGGGAAGAGTTTTATTAGATATAGGGCTCTTAATTATCTTGTAGTAGCTGCTTGTAATATCTGTTAGTATTATTAGATTCTTTACTGTTAAAGTAAGTTTCTTCCTATTTGGTGGTTATTTCTCATTTAGTCTTGAAACTTTTGTGTAAATAAACCTCCCTTAGGTGAAGTGAAATATACAAGTATTCTTTTCCCATTTCTATTTGTAATATGGCATGAGAAGAAAAAGTCAAAATTCCTTGTCCCCTCCATTTCTTTCCCAATTTTCTCTTTCTTCTTTGCCATAATGTTCCTTCTTAAACATTTGTGTCTTTTTCACACCCGGATCTGCATAACTCTTCTGAAGTTCATGAGAATCCTTATGCTTTATATCCTAATGATATTTTGTTGAATAAACTTAATGCTAATTTTAATGTGTTGTTTAATTGTTGCTAGTGAAAGTTTTTTATTTAAGAGTTGGTGGGCTCTTAAATGTGGTTAGTGGGTCTTAAATTAGGAATTAGTGGCAAAATGGTTTCTTGTAATTGAATGCCAAAATGGTTATAAATTTATGACTATAGAATCTTGTAGAACAAAACTTGTAATAGACTATAAATAGATAGCTTATTTCATTGTAAAAGAAAGAGCAAAAGAGCAATAGAGCAAGAAAGCAAGTTGAGAAATAAAGAGAAAGTGTTTTTTAGAGAATTTTTGAATGTTTTGTCTCTTCAATCACGAAGTGAAAAACTTGTGCGATTGTGTTATTTGTGTTTTATTTGTTATTCGAATTTCTACAAATTGGTATCAAAGCGGCATCTAGATTTTACAACTTTCAATTGTGGTTTTCAAACCGGTTGCTGATGATAACTATTGTCACTTTGTATCGTTTATAGGAAATATGAGTTATTCACCTAATTGTCAATTGATTTTGAGGTGAAACCCTATATTATCTAATTTAATATCAGAGTCCATGTGGGTTATTGGTCCCTCAAATTCCGATGCAACCCAAAATGCTTAGAATTCTAAAGTGGGTGTAGACTTACCCAAGTAGGCATAAGCTTAGCGGATATTTGATCCTAATTAAAAAATTCAAATCCGACTCTAACAAAAAGTAGGCCAAAGTGAGTATTTCGGTCCATAGATTTGAATCCAATTTAAGATGGCCTTATCAATATGGGTGCCATCTTAAGGGGACGTGTTGGAGGCAATTGTTTTACATTGAAAGAGTGTGAATTCTTTAACATCTTTATAAGATATATGAGTTAGTCTTCTCATTATCAATTATTTTTGGAGCGGAACCTCCGTATTATCTAATAATTTAAAATTAGAATCCATACTTTGTATTCTCGAAATATCAAATAATTTAATGAGGTGAGCAACAAAATTGTGCTATACCTTAAAATACAAAAAAAAAAAAAAAAGCATTAAATAAAACAAAGATTATTATTATTACAGAGTATATTGAACAACAAAAGGTACAAGTGCCCCAATCATTTTTTTTTTTTCATGAAAGCCCCAATTATTTCTTACTACATAATGAGTGTGGGTCGCCTAAATGTGACCATGGCCTACCTTATTTGGGTCTCTGACATGTGACCATAACTTTTCATTTTTCTTTTCATTTGTGGAGGATCGTCCTTCAAAAACATGACTTTATATTCAAGTTAAGTTATTTAGATATGAAATGTCATTCTTTACCCAAAACAAAAACATAACATAAGAATGGAGCTCCGAAAAAATTCAAAGAAATTTCAGCAACTTTTTAAATGGACTCAAAATAGTAAATGAGGAAAAATTATAATAATCTTCATGTGCTTAAGTCAATGAGGAAGCAAATTTCATAACAATAATTTTAGTGAAATAAGGTTTCCAAGACAAAGTGCATAGAAATTGTAATGAAGTTTCCTTGAGGTTAAAAAAGGGTTTCCACCCAAAGACTAACCACACATAAGAAAATAAGATCATGAAATTGGACAGAAACACAAAATATCAAGTACTAATGTCTTAACAACTTTCCACAAGACAATTGAAAGAATTCGCTCACATGCAATAGAGACAATTGAAAGCATTCGCCCACATGCAATAGAGACAACTAATAATGGGAACTTGGAAAATAATTTGAGAGATTGGTTTCACTCTTGTTTCAGTTTTTTTTTTTTTTTCTTCTTCTAATTCAACTTAATTTTAGGGTGGGAATCAAACTCATATCATAAGTTACCGGTTGACCATTTTTATCTCTTAAATTTTAAATCTTTCATTTTTAGTTCCATAAAAAAACTGTGAGAAATATAAACAAAATATACAAATTAACTAAATAAAATAAATATCATGAGTATGTAGTGAAGAATAACGTCTTTATTGATACTAGTCTTTTTGAGTAAAATAATAAATCAAACCATAAAGATTTAATTTCAAAAGTAAAAAATAAAATGCTGTATATTAATTTTTTTTTTTTAATATATATGTGATTGTTCATGCTAGTTTGTGCCTATCTTTCTTAAAAATAAAAAAAATGTGAATGTCAACCAAATTTTAAAAATAAAAACACACTTTTAGAAAAAAAAAAATTTTTGTTTCCAAATTTTGGTTTGCTTTATAAAAATATAGATAAGATGTAGGCATCTAAGTAAAAAAAATATATGATAAGATAGTTGTTGTAGTCTTAAATTTCAAAAACGAGAAACTAAAAACAAAATGTTTATCAAACACGTCGAAAGTATTATTTTTTCTATTTTTTGAAAATAAACGGACAACTACAAATAGACGTATAACCAATCTCTCACCGTTCACATTGCATAAATTTCCAAGGAAAACAAGAAGATATTTTATTAGTTTCGAGTCAATGGTCAAGTTCTAAATGATTTTTCTTTATTAGGGTTTATTTATTGAAATCATGAGGCGTATGAAACATGTGTGTATTGTATTTGCCTCGTTAAATTGCATAGAAAAATCCTAAAGTTCTTTGGTCTATTCTTGTAGCCGTGTAGGGAATGGTAATGTTAATTTGGCTTCATTAGACAGTTGTCTTGTAATTGTCATATACTTCGAAACTTTTTTTTTTTTTTTAAGGTTTTAGGGGATTTTTTCTTCTTTTTTTCAGTAAGGGGTAGTTATGGTTTTTTAAAGTGTAAGAGAAATTTTGTAATTTCATCTAAAAATCTAAAATAAATGGACTCTATAACATTTAAATCATTTGCACCAATATTTTATATCAATTAAGTTATTTTTATTAATATAATATATACACGTATATATGTATGTCTATATATTACACTTATTTGATAACTATTCTAGTACTAGTTTCTGTTTTAACAATTTTTAATATATTTTTCGTCTATTTTAAACAAACATTTAAACTCTTATTTATATTCTGAAGACAAAGTTAGACTTATCTAAAATTATTATTTTTAGTACAAATTAGGGGGAAGAACCAACAAACTTTACATAAGCACTGCTACTCTCAAATAATATGAGAGTCAAATACTCATTTTCATGATTGAACTTATGATCGTGTGGTATTGAATTGGACAATAAACCACTAGACAATTAACCTTTTCGAAATCTAAAATTATTTTTTATTTTACTTTAATTAAGAAAGTAGATAAAGCAGAAAAACTAAATAAATAAGCTCATGTATACAAGTAGTATTTTAAGGAAAAGATTTATTATATAATAACTTTAAAATTAACTATAATCCTGTAAAAAAAACTATAATAAATACTTTCCACCTTATTAAAAAAAAATTGATAATTCAAAATTAAGTAAAACGCTTTTAATTAGATATTTAAAACATAATATTTGATTTTGTTGGAGTAGATCTCCATATTTTTTACCAAAGAGAATTTTTTTAGTTCAGCAATAATTAAGAGCATACACTCTAACCTATGATTTTAACATATACTTTTATTACTGATTTTATTTTTGTTAGCTACAAAAAGTTAAAACTATATTTGATTGCTTCTTAGTATTGGATGGATGAAAATTTAAAAATTAGTATGTTCTTAACGACCATATAATTCAAATTTAAATTACATTGTGTGGTTTTTTTTTTAGTTTACCAACTATTGAAGTAAGGCAAAAAGAATTATAACTCTAATTAATATCATGTATGACCTAGTAATAAATAGGTTATGAGTTTGATACTTCCACCTCAAATATTTATTGAATTCAAGAAAAAAATTATTGAAATTAAAAGATTCAAGTTCATAATTTTTTTTTTTTTTTTTGTTATAAACACGCAATTAAATTGGTTAAGCTATATTTTTATTGACAATTATACGTGGTGTAATTTCTTTCTCACAAGGGTACCTTTACCTTTCACATTATTCTCAACTTACCCTCACATTTTATTCATTCTTTTGGAACATTTCCCTAATTTAATTGTCCATTTCGAGGTAGGCCCCACAAAATTATAGGTTAAAGGAAAATTAAATCTTCTAGAAAAGGAAGAGATACATTTTTTAAAACAGAACCACAAAGTTGGTAGGTGTAGTTTGAACCCTCAAAAAAGAAATGAAAATAAAATAAAATAAAAAGATGGGATTTTTTTAGAATAATAAAAAAAATTAAAATAATTTTACAAAAAATTTCTAAAAAGAAAAATTGAGGAAGTGGAAAAAAAAAAGTGATCTTAGTGATAATACAAAAACGTCCTTAAATTTAATAACTTCAATTAATGACATTGATTAAAAGATATTAGTCATAATGATTAAATACAATTGAGAACATTGATCGAAGGTAATCGTTGACATTGATTAAAAGCAATCGTTGATATTGGTTTCAAGTCACTTTAGGTCATTTTAATTTTTGCACCTTATTACTTTTAGTTTGTCTAGACTACATATTTCGTCAATAGGCTAAATCTTTGAGTTATCCTACCTTTTGAGACTCATTTATTAAATGAAAAAACTTTTTCTTTGGATCATAACAATCCATAGAATATGGAGAATCAACTAATCATATGCTGATTTAATAGTCACAAGAATCTTATAAATTAAAAGATTGTAAATTTAATTCATGGTGATCATATAAATATTCGACTCTAAAAAAGTCTTAAATATGGATCTCTACTCATGTATGCTATTAAAACATATAAAAACTAAACAATTACTTAAAACAAAACTCAAACCATGCATCTTTATTCATAAATCAATTTCTCAACATGTATAGGAAAACCAAAAAAAATCATTAAACAAGTTTGGGATTCCTTTAAATCTATTATTTCAATTAAAATAAATAACCATAACTGAAACGCAACTGAATAGTCTGTGCGGAATAAATAAATTCAATAAGGAGTAAGCCAAATCCATGGTCCAATCATCATCCTTCTCAACTAGCCATCTTGGTATAGCCCCGTACATTCTTTTAGAGAAATGGTGAGTATTTGATAAATACTCAATAAGGACTCCCCAATAGAAGTACAACATACAATAACATGAAATAAAGAAAAGCAGCTAATACATACAATACCTAACAACATAGTAACATGTCAAATAAGATATCATCACAACATGAATCTCAGCTTCTCTGCACATCAATCTCAAGGAATTCAACACTCTAAGCTCATACAAGATCAACCCATCTCTTAGGAGCAAAGTCTTCTCAACTCAACATAGGATCAACCCTTACCTTAACACCATGAGCTACAAAATACCTCAAAGGACAATACCATGTTCAACAACTACCCAGAAATGGTATGCAAATGTTACATGATCAAAGAGAGTTCTCTGCCTAAATCTGGTACATCCTTACACACGTCATGAGGTGGCTCACTCTATGACCAACAATCCAGATGTACATATGTCAAACTAAAAATATATATCTCTGACAACTCGTCCAATGGTGGCCTTCAACATGGTATGACCCAGGTTCACGTATATCGCACACCTTGCAAACTCGTATCAGAAGTAGGCTTACACCCTGATCACGATTTCGGTTTACCGTGTGTGTGAAATTAACCTTTCATGGGACGGCGACTTTGGCCAACATGGTACTAATAATCATAACTCAATCCCTTCTACATGCTCAACCTATCGTCACATGTCAACATGTACATGGGACAAAAACAAGCATTTTAGGTCATAATTCTAGTAAACATTGTATGTCCAACGGACATATAAGCATAACACAATATCTAGGCTCTAACAACCTACAATAAGCAATAATAAGTAAATAGAATAAATGTCCTAAGTTCTAGCATGTTTAAAAAGTCATAAAGCCACTATAACATGCTAAGTACACCAACGTGATATGAACATACATATAGGCATACAAATCAAACTACGCATTCAATTCTTAAAATCATTGCGTGAGGACCACACAACTCTAGGTAAGGAAGCCCTTAACTGAATAAATACATAACCAAATAGTCCAAGCTCCCAAATAGACACTCGACTCCTACTCTAGACAACTAATGCAATTAAATCTAATGAGGCGTTTATTTGATTAAATACTATTCAGGATTTTAACTACAAATACAACATGTGTCAATGGGGTTAAAGGACAAAATTTCCACATGCACCAGTTCGAACTCGATAAAGAAATTGAGAAGAGACGTGATGAGATAATTCGGTGCAATATAATTAAGGTAAATGCATAAGAGTAAGATACTAAAATCCTACGCTTTAGAATTGCATTCTACGCAAGTATTTATTCTGCTTCGCGACGCTTTTAGCCTTCTCAATTCCTCTGGATGCAAAGCTAGTAATGTTCCCAACTCTTGTAGATATAACAATAAATTAGCGAAGCGTGAGATTTTTAGCTTTTAAGTATGAAAAGCATCCGACATCCATATTTTACTCTAAAAACCTTAGTTTTCCTTAGCCTTTTATACATAAGCTCCTAAATCATACATGTATCTTATTTATATAAACTCCTCATCTTAATGTTATTCTATCTCTAAAATCCATTCAATTAATGCACAATACTATTAGAATATATTTAGATATTAGCTTAAATAACTGTCTATTTGAGAGCTATGAAGACGCGAGGTGTGACAACTAGGTTTTATTATTGCTAAATAATTTGTTATTTGTATTCTCATAGTATTGTTTGTAATAAAATTCTAAACGTTTTGATATAAAATGATATTTTCATAATTTAATTGGTACATCATTTCCTAGTAAAGGTATGAATGTCTTTTTGCTCCTCTTGTTTTCTTTCTACTCAAATCGAACGGTCAACTGAACTAACCCAAACTAACAATTAACCATCAAACTGTTATAAAACTAAGAATAAAAGCATAAAAACAAAGTAGAGATGAAAAGTAAAATGGAAGATAATCAAATTTACAGAGAACAAATAATGAGAATTTCGTACGATGGGTATAAGTTTACAAATGCTTCACACACATATTTACATTGCTAACAAAGTGCGAGGTACAAGTTGCATTAGTCACTAATAGAATTATCACAGCTATTTTAAGGGGAAGCAGGTAACATGGACTTTCATATACAACTTAGTGAGTGAATGGATATTTATTCATAACACAAACGACTTAAATTGTTAAAATATAATGAAATAATACCGCCTCAATAAAAACCTTGCTAGGAAAACTTAGTGGGAAAAAACATTAATCAAGGGAAAAAGAGTGTAGTAGTTTCTACTAATCCCTCTCATGAAAACATCACTAAAGATATTTGAGTCACTACATTCTAACATTATACATCAACTTCTTTAATGTCATAGTAGCCAATATCTTTGTAAATAGGTATACTTTATGGATCTTCATGATATAGCAGCTCCCCCACATGTGAATAGATTAGTTTGCTATTTAATTTTTTTGAAATAAGATAAATATTCATATCTACATAGCAAATTTGATCAAAATTCGATTGGTTAGAACATAAATGTACTTATTGCACTGAGATGTGAGACTTCATGATCAAGTAGCTACCATGTATCTTCTCGATGAAGAAAGATATTGTTCTTTATATCAAATGAACAAATTACCATGAAATGTTCAATGAATATATTTTTGCTCATGTATAATCCTTTATGGTCTTTCATGTATGAAACAATTGATGATTAAATATTTCATCTTCTAAATATTCAAATTGCAAGCCAATGCAATACTTTATTTTCAAGATCTTTCATCTCAAATTCTTTTTTAACATATTTTGTTGGTTTATAAACTCTTCAGAAGTTTCTATTATATTTACATCATCAATATATCATAATATTAATGAATTTTGACTTTGATTTCTTTAAAATTATATCCATATAATGTGCAATATTTTTATCATTAGTCTTTAGATTTTTAAATGTCCAAATCTAGTCCTAGAAATTTAAAGAAAGTTAAAAAAATGGTTCCTAAAATAATATTTTTGTTAAATAATCTTTTTTCTCACTTCTAATTTGCAAGATTCTACTGTTCAAAATCGAAATGAGAAGTTTTTTTTTTGTATTAACACATCAAGACAGCTAGGAAGAGAAAGGATAAACCCTTAATCTCAGATATCAGTTTAGTTTAATTTTGGGATTTTGACAATGGAACCAAGAGAGGAAAGAAAGACAAATGAAAAAGAATAGAAAGATGGAGGAGGAGAGAGGTAGGTTGAAGAGAAAAAGAGCTTGTGTAAGAGAAAGAATTAGAGATGAGAGAGAAGTTAGGAGGGAGAAAAAATTCATTTACCAAAAATTTACCCTAGGGACTATTCTTAACTTTCTTAAAAGTCCAAGGACTAAATTTGGACAAAATTAGACAAACAACAAAGTTTAGGGATTAAAATTGGACGTTTAAAAGTTTATCGATCAAAATTGAACAAACACCAAAATTGAGAGACCAAAGTAGTATTTTAATCTAGTTAAATCAAATAAATGTGGGATAATAATTGGCAGAATATTACAATAGTTTGTGTATGGAAAAAAAACAAAAGGCATTATGAATTAGATAAAGCACCATATATGGCTTACAAAAACTATCCATTTTTTAAAGATCTAATACGAAAATAACTGATTCAATTAGTAATAACTCTTTGAAGTGATGATAACCTAATAAGCCTAACTGATCAGTTTTAGTACAATTAGCAAAATGATTCATATCATTAATCTAAATGAGTGACACTATAAAAAGTATAATGGTGCTTTAACAGTGGGACGAGGCATGGGCCCAATACAAAAGATGATGAAAGGACTAAAGGCCCAAAGAGAAACATCTCTTAGCATCCCCTCCTCAAACACTGTAGAAATTCATGAAAGGCAGTCGTCGTCGATAAGGGTTTTGTGAAGAGATCAGCTGGTTGATCGGCTGTAGAAATGAAGCAGCCATTAAGTTCACGAGTTGTAACCTTTTCATTGATTAAGTGATGATCAATTTTGACTGGTTTAGTTCATCCATGGTACACCACATTCCGAGTTAATTGAAGAGCTGCCTGATTGATGAGTGCAAAGAAAGACAACCGATTCTCGCAACAATTAACCGATCCAAGAGGTTTCTGTAGCGCAATATTCTGCCACTGTCGAGCTCGACCAACTGTCACCTGTTTTTTAGATGCCCGTGAAATTTGATACGACCCAAGACAAATGATATAACCTATCATTGATCTCTGATCTAAGAGGTCACCATACCAATCCGAGTCCAAATAAGTTTGTATATCGACAGAAGTTGGTTTAAATTGAAGGAATATTCCCATAAATTCACGAATGTTTAAGTTTATGAATATTTGCTTTACATTGGAGAGTTGATGCAAGATCGGCTGACCCTACATCGAAGCTGATATCCAGCCGTATCCTGTTTTTTTTTTCTTTCTTTCTTTTTTTTTTTTTTTTTGAAAAATTGAATTCCTCATAATGAACCATAGTAATTCAGTTCTAACAAATAATAGTGAAACTGGAAATCCCAAAAAAAAGAAATAAATGGAAAAGAGCTGATTAAATAAATGGAAAGAAGAAAAATATACATGACCTGACCTGACCTGACCTGGATGGACTCCCACAACTTGCACAAAATGCATGAAAATCCAGTCTAGTCTGTGGACAAATTTTCAGGACTCAAAACTAGTACATACACATCATTTTATAATCTAAATTACAACACAGCCAGATCACTCTGGGTCCTCAAAAAATGTACACGGGTATCCCCCTACTAAACAAACCTGTTCGGCTAATGTGCTTCGTGTAAGAAAGTACCCCTACCGACCCCGAAGAGGACGGGGCAGTAGGGGCTTTCATTTAGAACCAGATTGCAGAATTGCACCACCATTCTGATGCTGTCCGAATAACGAACGACCCATGTGTAACAATCCTTGAATAGAACTGGTCATTAGAATCCAACCCATTTCACCCATCTGAAAATTCGACCAACCCTGAATGGCAGCTCGTAATCTTTGGTAACAGCAGGCTCCCTCCTTGCAGTTTCACGGTCAGACCACACATATACACCACGTTCTTGTCGACTGCCGGGCACCGTGTTATCAAGGATGATGGCGACCAAGAATGCAATAACCATGTGTAATGAGAATAATGTGTTGAGAATGAAATTCAGCTGCAAAACAAGAATAGAGGATAGGACACAATAAAGAAAGCTAAGATGTCTGTTAATGATCGAGACACAATCCATTTACAGCCAACACATGAACAGTTAAATTAAAGAAGATGCACGAGGATGAACGAGAAATGATAGCAGTTGTTTGTTAAGATCTCAAATTCCTTGTGCACTATATGGCTATTGAAGCCAAAGTTGGAACTTACACATGAAGCTCCTATAAAGAAGTAAAAATGTCGCTGGCTATTTTCATGTCATAGGATATAAAGGTATTGAGAGAGACAAGAAGAGACATACCCCTCCAGATTTAGTGTTGAAAGGTCCATGGGAAGCAACAATATATGGCTGAAAATAACTTGGAACAGACAAGTTGGAGCCTGGGGTGATACCGTACTGTTGAAAGTAAGCCGGTATCGATAGCGAGAAAAACAATGATA
Organism: Sechiopsis laciniata; assembly: GCA_037833695.1. Taxonomy (NCBI): domain Eukaryota; kingdom Viridiplantae; phylum Streptophyta; class Magnoliopsida; order Cucurbitales; family Cucurbitaceae; genus Sechiopsis; species Sechiopsis laciniata. The sequence goes on from JBBMKA010000005.1 coordinate 3,267,914, forward strand.
ATCCAACAATGATAATATTCCGAGAGCTTCCTGCTTCACTATACCGAAGATTTGACAAGCCTAGTGCTGTAAGCATTGCCCACATGAAGCAAAGAAGAGCAGCAACCATGACGTCAGGCATGGAAGCAATAAGGCCCCCAACTTTACCTGCAAGGCCAAAATACTATTACTCAAAATGAAACAAAAACAGACGTCAAGGATATAACCCATTACTTGAAGTAATTATTCAAGTTTTAAGAATACCTTAAGTATGACTACAAATGTCCCCCCCAATTTACATTCTATAAACGAGTAACATCATGAACTCTGGATGATCATGTCACCAGGGAATCTCCAAAGTCGCAACTGTACCTTATTTTTCAGCATTCTTGCTTCAATCTATGTATATATACGCATATTTAAACTGAAATTTATATCACAAAGGTTTTTTTCGCTCAGTATATTTGCAGCAAAAATGTTCTTTCACCAATCAAAGGCAAAATGTCTTAATTATGAAATTTTATCATTACTAAAATTAATCACCAATTTCCTTTGTACCCAAAGTTCGCATCACCTTTTCTTTGTCCATTATTCTCAGTCCTTGGTGTTTCCTTATTTGAAAAGAAACCAGTGAGAGTTTAGCAGTACCCAATACACTAAAAAGATGGGACAACAATTCCACGGAAAATGTGAAAGAACAGATGGACATCCACCAAAAACAAAGCTATCATCATAGATTCATAGAAATTGACTTCAGGAATCAGGATGCTGAAAGAATAATATCCATAACTAGATAATATTCAATCATGGGAAACCACTAATTTGTTCTGAATTGCTAATGAAGTATAAGCAATATGTCAGCAACCACGGTTTTTCAAGGGAGAGCCAGATGCCTACCTTGAGTCAAAGAATACTAATTCTCAAAATGACTAGCCTCCCCCACTGCCTACCGGCTGCCTCCATTTCAAACCACCACACTAACAAACAACCCCATCAATATTAAATTCTAACAAACTGATCCATAAGGACATAAAGAAAAGGGCTAAGCAACAAAAAATGCTCTCCCCTCTCTCCTCTCTTCTCCTCTCATCCCGCCCACCTCGCCCATCCCTAACCTCCGACCTTCTCCGTCTAAACCAATGAATTCGACTGTTTTTAGTCATGGAATCTGCACCCACCTATCAGAAATATCCCAGGATTACTACCATTGAAAGCAAAAACTACACGGTTGACATTGATCATCGCTACAAAGGGAGCCGAATCCAAATCACAGAAACATCCCGAGACAGAGCCTTCTTTCTCACTATTCAATGGACTACACTTCAATGGTTGGTCAAAAGTTTCAGCTCTTTGCTCAATGTGTCCCTAAACCACAAATATTTTACTCAATCCGACTATACTATTTGGGTTGAGAAAATCAACAACAGAAAGGGTTATTATGCAGAGGTCACCAAACTCGACAACAACGGTAGGCGCAATAAATTGGTGATACCTGTTGGAGATGACCGATGGAGCTGGTGGGCATTTTATATTCTCAAGGAAGGATCCTCCTACAACAGCCAAAGTCTGAACCTTTACTCCCAACTCCTACCATTAATGCTATCAAGGTTGGTGTCCCCGAGGGAGTTAATAATATTACATATCACACAACCTATATAAATGCCTTATTGGATGGTAAAAACAAAATGACTGAGAAGAATTCATCATTGCAAAACCACATCAATGGAAAAAAAATAGAAGTACCATCGTCAATGGAAAAACTAAAGCCATGGAGGGGAAGAAGCCACATATGATTTATCGCCCAAAAATTGCTGGTGTGTCCAAAACCACATCTTCTAGTCTGATGCACGCTGGTGATTTGGATCCAACCATTTTTCTACACAGAACGATCAACCCTGTCAAGATTGATCCTTTCCTCTCAGTTGAACTTGGCCTCGCTCCGGTCACCGGTACAGCCACTCCGGTGATCACTAACAGTGCATCTCTGTTCAATGCTTCATTTGGACAGCGAAATCAGAAGGAAAGTGACTCCCATCAGCCTTCAATCACCTCTACATCAAGCAGCGAACCTCCGAGTAATAATACAGTAAGTACGATTGTACACAACAGGGGACCTGCCTTTCTATTGTCCAATAGATATCTCACCTTATATGAAGCCTCTGCTCCCTTTAACCACCAGACCAATATTATTCCCCATGGCTTCACCTCTGACCCTGGGCCCACTCTCAGTACCTCTTCGACCCACACCCTTCCTTACCCATTTGACATACTCTGCAAACCTGATCGATCCATTACCATTAACAAAAAACAATCTTTAGTCATCCCCGATACGAAATTTTCGACTAACTCTCCAGTCCTTGCCTTAACAGACACCGAAGGCCTATCCTCTCCTTACCCATCCTCTCCCTCCCCATCCAAGCCATTACTATCTACCCCTCCCCCTCTACAGATTGCATATCCGTCTGCTCATGAACAATCTTCTTCTATGAAGCATTCTAAGGCATACTACTAGAGACAGCGTTACAAGATTGATCCAAATGTTCACCCCTTTGTTTATCTAGGGGTTTTCATTTCGTGGCTGAGAACCATGGGGCTTGGCATCCTTCCTCTTCCTACCAAACTTACCAAACTTATGAAAGAAGCAAGGAAGAAGAATAACTATAATAGGGAGATAATCAACCTCCAATCGGCAGTCAAGCATGGGAAATCCTCTCGTGAGGATTCTAAGGGAGGGCCAAGCGCATCTATATGATTTTTCTTTTATGGAATATCAGATGCATGGGCTACAGAGACAAGCGTGCTATTGTCAAGAGTGTTATAATTAAACACGACCCGACGATAGTCATTTTACAAGAGATCAAAGTTAGAAGTATGGACAGAGAGATGATTAAATCCATTTGGAGTGCTAGAGATGCGGCTTGGACTGCTTTGGACTCAATAGGTTCATCGGGAGGTATCCTTATCATGTGGAATGACCCATCCTTGACGAGGCTGATATAAAAAGAGGTACTCATACTTTATCCATCCTAATTTCTTTAACTGATGGTTTTTCTTTCTGGCTATCGGGCGTTTATGGCCATCAGACACAAACCCCTTGCCTGATTTCTGGGAGGAACTTGAGAAGATAGCTGGGGACGGCAATGGTAAATGGATCATTGGTGGAGATTTCAATGCGATCCACTGGCCTCATGAAAGAACCAATCATAGAAGTGTCTCACTTGAAATGAGGAGTTTCAACCAATTTATTAAAGACTTTGATCTCACTGAGATTCCATTGGCAAATTGCCTCTACACATGGTCTAATTTTCGAACTCCACCAACTTTATCCAAGCTGGATAGATTTCTAATTACAGGAGAAATTCAGAACTATTTTAAGGAGATACAGGGGAAAAGAATTGAAAGGCCTGCATCCGATCACTATCCTTTATAGTTGACGATTGGGAATCAAAGATGGGGCCTTACACCATTCAGATTCCAAAATATGTGGTTACAACACAATGATTTCAACAAGCTTTTATCTGACTGGTGGTCTATTAACCCCTTGTGTGGTTGGTCGGGCCATGGTTTTATGCAAAAACTCAAAGGCTTTAAACAGGTTGTGAAGGAATGGAACAAACTATCTTTTGGCAACATTTTTTTGAAACAAGGGTAACGACGCCCGTCCCTAGGCCAGGCACCGGAGACATCGAAGGAATAATGTCACAGGTGAGTCTCAAACCCAGGACCTTAAGGGAAGCATACCCTCAAACCCCAAGTCTTCAACCACTGCGCCACCCCCTGGAGACTCTTTTTGCATCCACTTTTTTTAGGAATCAAACAAATATAGGTCTCATTAAGGCTAGCATTGATGATACCATTCCTAAAAAACTCGTGGAACACTTTTGGCAACATTACTGAAAAGAAAGATCAATTGACCATGGAGTTGGGGATACTGGATGACATTGAAGAATCTAGGCAGCTTTTGCAATAGCTACTAAAGAAGAGAAAATGTGGAGACAGATTTGTAAAGCAAAATGGCTTGACCAGGGCGTCTTAAATTCCAAGTTGTTCCACCGAGTTGTTGCTTCCAGAAGAAGAAAGAGTTCGATTATTGAAATATTAGACTCAAATGGTTGTTGCCTCACCGATCATATAGAGATTGAATCTGAATTTGTTGCTTTCTACAAAAGTTCTACACGAAGCAGCCAACCTCTTGTACATTGCCCCTGTTTATTGATTGGGAACCTATTACTAATCAACAAGCTCTGACTATTGAGTCTACATTTACTGAAGATGAGATATGGGAAGCAGTTTGTAATTTAGGCTCCAACAAAACCCCAGGTCCCGACAGCTTCACTGCAGAATTCTTTAAAAAGTCATGGAACATTCTCAAGACCAATATACTAAAAGTGTTCCACGAGTTTTTTAGGAATGGCATCATCAACGCTAGCCTTAACGAGACCTATATTTGTTTGATTCCTAAAAAAGTGGATGCAAAAGGGGTCCATGACTATAGACCAATCAGCCTTACAACTTGTATGTATAAAATTGTAGCTAGAGTGCTATCACAAAGGCTTGAAAAGGTGCTGCCATCTACTATATCTGAATATCAATCTGCTTTTGTTGAGGGAAGACAGATATTAGACCCATCCTTATTGCTAATGAATTGATTGAAGAATGGTACAGGCAAAGAAAGAAAGGTGTTGTCATTAAACTCGATATTGAGAAAGCTTTTGACACAGTTGATTGAGATTTTCTGGACAATATCCTCTGAATCAAAGGTTTTGGTCTAAAATGGAGAGCTTGGATTAGGGGATGCATCTCCTCTACCAATTTTTCTATCATTATTAATGGAAGGCCCAGGGGCAAATTTCGAGCTACTGGAGGATTACGACAAGGAGATCCATTATCCCCCTTCTTATTCATCATGATTATGGATGGATTGAGTAGATTATTATCACAGGCAAAATCTGAGAATAAGATCAAGGGGTTTCTCGGTGGGAAAGGATACATTATATATTAGCCACCTCCTCTTTGCTGACGACACACTGCTCTTCTCCAATTACAATCCACTTGCCATTGAAGAGATGTTTAAGACTGTTCACCACTTTGAAGGAATGTCGGGGCTAAAGATTAATATTAACAAATCTGAGATATTGAGGATTAATATCGAGGAGGCAGAATTGAAGAACCTAGCTGCGTGTTATGGTTGCAAACTTGGGATTTGGCCAAATTCCTATCTTGGGCTACCCCTTAATGGGAAACTAAAATCGTTATCTTTCTGGGAGCCTTAGTTGGAGAAAGTTGAGAAAAGAATTTCATCTTGGAGGAATAATTTTATATCAAAAGGGGGAAGACTTACATTGATCAATGCTACCCTTGCCAATCTCCCTACTTATTACATGTCACTATTTAAAATTCCTTCAAAAGTTATTTCCAAGCTTGAAAGATTGATTAGAAATTTCCTATGGAGGGGGACAAGGACACAAGGGGAATGCAGCTCATAAAATGGAATACAGTTACTCTCCCAGTTGCGCAAGGCGGTCTTGAAATTACAAGTATGAAGATTAAGAATGAGGCCCTCCTATCCAAATGGATCTGGAGATTTTTATCTGAAAAGAATGCACTGTGGAGGAAAGTTGTTGAGGCATAATTTGGCTTATCCATAGGTAATATTGCTAGAGCTCCAGCATTGTTAAAAGCATCTAAAGGGCCATGGAGATCGATTTATAACTATAGGCAGCAGGTCCTCGATAATGTATCCTAAACAGCACTCTTTTTTGGTAAGATACTTGGATTTGTGACCGCCCATTGGCAAACCAATTCCCCTTATTGTATAATTTGACCAAGTATAACTATAAAGAGAGTAAGATTAGAGCTCTATGGGATCCGGCTTTATCCTTTTGGAACCTTGGCTTGAGGAGAAATTTGAAAGATGATGAAATTGTTGAATTTGGATCCATTACTAATCTTTTGAATCCCATCAATCTTAGGGAAGGTAATGATCTGCCTTTCTGTAAGCTGGACCCAAATGGCCATTTTTCTGTACACTTGATGGTTAAGGCATCAAGCCATGAGCCATATGGACCTAAAACAGATTATGCGGAAGCCATTTGGAAAGGAAAACTCCCCAAAAAGATTAAATTTTTCCTATGAGAGTTGTCTCATGGAGCCATATTGACACACGATAAATTACAGAGACGCCTCCCTCATTGTACCATATTGCCTCATTGGTGTGTGATTTGTAAAATGGAGCTGGAATCTGCTAATCACCTATTCAATAGATGAATTGCTGCTGTATCATTTTGGGATATCATTAGAAGTGCCTTTAGGTGGCAGATGGTTCTTCCCAGAGATGCCAAATCCCTCATCACTTGTGCTATCCTTGGCCACCCTTTTCATGATGAAAATAAGATTTTATAGGAGCATTTTATTCGAGCTTTTTGTTGGTATTTGTGGAATGAACGGAACAAGAGGATCTTTCAAGACAAAACTTCAACCTTTAGCTGCCTTTTTGACACCATTACGCTTCATGCCATAACTTGGTATAAACTTAACCCACTTTTTCATTAGTATCGTTTTGATGTACTAATTAACTCCTGGAGATCCATTATTGATCTTTAGGAATATTATAGCTATATCCTTTATTGTAATTTCATACTATCAATGAAAGGTTTCTTATCCAAAAAAAAACAAAAACAAACTGATCCATAAACTAACCAAATCCTCTTGGTGTGAATGCCAATCTGATAATGCTTCTCTTAGTGGCCTTAGTGACTCGAACCATCAAATCCAAAGAGTGAATCTCTTTTTTGTTTTAAAGGAACCAAGAACAATTCTATTAAAATATAACTGTTGGAATGGTCTGCAATTTAGAAATTAAGCCGCAAGGGTAATTACAAAAAAGTCTAGTGACTGAGGCCTAAAGAAAAGTAGAGAATATAATGAGGTTCCAAACCTCCTCCGCATATTTCTCCACTCCTCTGTTTCTCTCCCCCAAAGAAACCACAAATTAGCATAGATCCCAGCTTTCCACAAAAAAATCCCTCTTTTCATTAAAAAAGGTAGAAGTAAATCACTCCCTGGTCATGACTTTGTTGCTTTAAGGACGAGCCAGTATCAAATCAAAAGCCTCAAACAAGCTACAAATCTCGGAAGTAACAGTGCAAGAAATCCAGAGCATTTCAAACATCCTGATAAAACTAGATCCAAAATTCTAACTTATTCCTAATAAAAAGGACATAAATGCATGCACACAATTCGAATTAACTCACCTACAAGAGATAACACAATCAAAATGCATGCACCCAGTTCAACTGCTCTGCGGCTCCCCATTTTTGTAACAGCTATAGTATGAACATTCTCAGTAAGCGTTGTAGACCCAGTTCCTGTACCCCACAGACCAGCCAAAATGCTGGAAAGACCTTCCAGCCCAATACCTCGACTTAGAACACCAGGTGATGGGGGTCTGGATGCCACCAACAGTGAAGCTGCATGATATGAACCAACCTGAGTTCAAGAAACTAAATGAGCTCACCATTTAAAAAACAAATAATAAATAAATAAATTAAATAAAAATCCATTTAGAAAGCGAGAAAGATTTATGCACTATGGCTAACGAATATATGTGTAATATAGATGTACAGTCGTAGAAAGTCAAGCAGGATTCTATGAGTTCAGTTACAATTGTTTTCTATTAATAAATCAGATTTTAATGTTTCCTATTTTGTAGGTAGATTAGTTGTGATTGAGGATGTATAAATAAAATGTATTGCCTCTCATAAATGAATAAGAAAAGAAGAGAATTGACTTCATACACAGCTTCATGGTATCAGAGCTCTGAAAATGTCTCATAGGAACCCTAGTCACCGCCCTCCAAATTTGTTTTTTCTTTTCATCAGAATCAAATCACAGGTGCCGAATTTCTCAAGCGCTTCTGTACATCCCGATTCCATCTCAAGCGGAGCAGGTGTTCTTGGTCCAGATCTTGCCAGTGATCAGATTCCTCAGATCTAGATCAACAATTCGAATCCACCGATTCCAGACGCTCCCAGCTTGCGCAAGTGTTTATCGCTGATTATCCTGTTCGCTTTTGCGATTTCGGTGTTGAGCAGAGCTTCCGCTTCTGTTCGTCGATCCAAGGAGTCATTCATCTCAGGCTTGATTTCAGTGTTGAGCAGCTTCTCAAATGATTGCTCCCAACTCTTGATTTACTTTTTTTTTTGAAAAAAAATCTGACCTCCTTCTGCAACCATTGACCCACTTTGATTTGTAAACCAGATTCTGACCTCCTTTATTTTATTTTTTTTATCTAAGGTTTAAAGATGGCAGGACCTGAAGTTCAAATCGCCACATCCTCACCACAGTTTGAGAACAGCTTCAACCATATAACATGTCATAAACTCCAAGGCCATAATTTTCTTCAATGGTCACAGTCTGTAATGATGGTGATATATGGTCGCAGTCGTAAGGAGTACATCATAAGCGAAACACCACCACCCAAGTCTAATGATCCTAAATTTCGCAAATGGAGAGCAGAGAACAATCAAGTCATGAGCTGGTTGATCAACTCAATGACAACTCAAATTGGCAAAAACTTCCTTCTATACACCACCGCCAAAGAAATTTGTGAAGCTGCTTGTGATACTTTCTCAAATCGTGACAATACTGCTGCCCTTTTCCAAATCGAGACTAATATCCAAGATCTCACCCAAGATGAACTATCCATTACATCTTACTTCACCAAGTTTTCTCGTTGCTGGTAGCAGCTGGACATGTTTGAAACCCTAGATTGGAGCTGTTCAACAGATGGAACTCTCATTCGCAAGTTTATGGAGAAAAATAGAATCTTCAAATTTCTTATGGGGCTAGACAAATCCTTAGATGTTCGTGGTTGCAATCTTGGCACTAAACCTTTGCCCCGTTTACGTGAAGTGTTCTCAGAAGTTCGAAGCGAAGAAAGTAAAAAACAAGTCATGATGGGTCCAAATGAAATCGCCACTGGTCATGTCCCAAAGCGCAAGGCGCAACGCAAGGCGACGCTCTTCTTGATCGCCTTAAGGCGAGCTCAAGTGAAGCAAGGCGCAACTTATAAATACATACCAAAATAATATACATAAAATAAATAAATATAGAAAATATATTTTTATTTACATAAAATATCAAATCCTTACATATTAATATTAAATGGTAAAGAAAGCCAAATGATAAATGTTAAATATCAACTGTGAAAATTTTTTAAGTTATAAACAATTTATATATACTTTATAGGTTGTAAAAAAGTCAATAGATAATAATAATTAAAATTGTGAAAATTTTAAGTTAGATGCAAAGTTTTAAACAATCCATATATATTGATAATTAACGGACCTAAAAAAATAAAAGAAGAATGAAAAAGTAAAATAGAAATAACATTCTTGAAAAAAAAATGCTGGTCTTTTTTATACTACAGAAGCTATAAAAAAGAAAAGTAAAAAATAACAAAGAAGGTTGTGTGGCTTATTTTAAATTGACAAGACAGTGAGAGTTATTATATTGATAAGACTTAAGTCAGTTTTAAAGAGACTAAAAAATTAAAATGTTTCAAGCTTTTTTTAAAATTGTATTTCCCCCTCATCTTCTTCTTCTCCTCTCATCTTCTTCTTTTCATCTTTTTATTTCTTTCCTGTAACTTCAATGGTGGTTTCTGTTGGTTGATATAATTAAATAAATTTACCCCAATCCATTAACTTAAGCTTTTGGATTGATTAGTGGTTTAACATAATTCAACATGGTATCAGAGCAGGAGGTCATGAGTTCGAATCTCTGCCAAGTCGTCCTTCCCAATTAAAATTAAATTCCACTTGTAGGGCATTTCTCAAATTTCAAAGCCCACAAGTGAGAGAGAGTGTTAGTTTCATAATTAAATAAATTTACCCCAATCCATTAACTTAGGTTTTTGGATTGATGGGTGGTTTTCGGATTGATTGGTGGTTTAACATAATTCAACAATTTCTTCTAACAAAAAAAAAAAAAAGATTTCATCAGGCGCATGCCGTTGTTGTAGACGACGGTGCCCCAAGCAGTTGTGAAGCGCAACAAGGCAAGCGCTTCATTGAAGTCGCTCGCCTGGGCTCTCTACAAGGCGAAGGTACCTCAGGTCGCCTCACCTCTTGCCATAGGCACGCGCCTAGAGTGGCCTTGAAAACATTGGTCATGTTCTACTTGCTCAATAAGAGTGACCTCCAGACCCAACAGCATTTGCAATTCGTGGGAACTCTCAAACCCATTGAAGGGACAAGCCACGCAAAGAGCGACCATGGTGTGAACACTGTCATAAAGTAGGACATGTGAAAGATACATGTTGGAAAATACATGGCAAACCAGCAAATTGGAAGCCACGATCTGATCGAGAGGGTCGAGGTAGTGTTACAGTCTCTGAGAATCTCAATCCTTCACTAGACAACAAAAATATCATTGATATGTTGCAGCAGTTACTACAGAAAGACAAATCTTCCTGCTACAAGTGATACTGGAACTATGCAGCAACCACACTCAAATTCTTCCATCTGATTGGATAGTGGACTCGGGTGCATCCAACCATATGACAAGTGATTGATCTTTATTTACATCTTTATCTTCTCGTAATGACATGTCTGTTCGAATAGTCGATGGCACGCCTGCTAAAGTCGTTGGAATTGGAAATATTCAAATACCCAACTCCATGAGTCTACAATCCATATTATATGTGCCACAACTTGAATATAATATGTTATCTATGAGTAAACTGACAAAGGATTTGGATTGTGAAACTAAATTCAGTGCAAATCTGTGTGTTTTTCAAGACTTGGAAATGGGGACGAGGAGTGGCAGTGTTTAACTGTATGCGAGGTTGTACCTTCTGAAGGTTAAGAAACCTCTAGCAAATAAACTTGTAATTCAGTCTAACATTGAGTCGGCTTGCATGTCAAATTCTCTAGATTCAGCAAATAAAGACAGTCTTGTCATGATGTGGCACTTTCGTCTTTGTATCCTTCATTATTTATCAATAAAAAGAGTATTGCTTATCAATGTGAAATTTGTCAACTCGCTCTACATATGTGCCTCGTCCGTATATTCCATCTCAACCTTTTTCTCTTATCCGTGGGGGCATTTGGGGACGATCGAAAGTAAAAAAAAAAAAATTTTTTTTTTGGATAAGAAAAAGTAAAAAAAAAAAAAGTAAAAAATATTACAGGGGCGCATTGGTTTTTATTATTTGTCGATGACCATACTAGGGTTAAGCTGGACATTTCTTATGAAAGATAAACCAGAAACCTGTCATCTATTAACGGTCTTTCATAAAATGATACAAACTCAATTTCAAACCAACATAAAAGTCCTTAAGACTAATAATGACCGTGACTTCTTCAATTCAAACCTCACTGCCTTTCTCCATTCAAATGGCATCGTTCATCAAGGTTCATGTGTCTACACACCTCAACAAAATGGTGTGGTTGAACGCAAGAATTGCCATCTCCTTAATGTCGCTAGATCTCTTGTGCTCACTTCTAGTGTTCCAAAGAACTTTTGGAGCGAAGCTATTCTGGCAGCTACATACCTCATCAATCGCATGCCATCCTGCATTCTCAAGTTCCAAACACCTCTCAAGAGTCTTCTTACTTTGTATCCTACATTCCGCTTGGTGTCTCACATCCCATTTAAGCTATTCGGGTGCGTTGCATTCGTTCACATTTATCCTCAACTTCGGACCAGTGTTTTCAAAGCGCAAGGCGCAACACATGGCGACAATGTTCTTGATCGCCTTAAGGCGAGAGGCGATAGAAAGGCGAGGCCCGAGTGAAGCAAGGCACAACGAATAAAAGCATAATTAAATATTATATGTAAAATATAAATTTAATATAAAAATATATTCTTTTATTTCAAAAAATATAAAAAAGTGAATGGCATGAATGTAAACTTAAATGTATTCTTTTGTTTCAAAAAAAATAAAATAAATCAAATGTACTCTTTTACTTTTATATTAAAGAAAGATTTTAGTATAATATTTTCTTCAAAGGTGGCTTGTTCATGTAAAAAGTCCAATGGCAAGTGGCAGAAAATTAATAAACTACAAAACAATATTGAAGTCTTAAGTTGGAGACAGATGGCATGTTCATCAGCCACAAGTTAAATTTTCAAGTAGCAGAGACATAAAACAAATATATTTAAAATTCTTCATCTAAAAATCTCAATCAGAACGTTGCAAAGAGAGATTAAAACAAATAAATATAAAAAACTTATTAAAAAGAAAATGAGGTACACCTCGAGACGCACACACTGCGTCTGATCTGATACACCTCCAGAAGGATCACTGTTTAGTTGATTCTGATTGAGAAGAAATTGAATCGGGAAGTGCAAACACCCGTTGAAGAAGCTAATAGCCGAAGAAATAGAATCGCAAAAAAGAATGGATTGAAGAAAGAAAGAGCTTCTTTGTTGCTTTTGTTTCACAAAGAGTGCCGATGAAGAAGACAATAGCCAAGCCATCAATAATGTTTGAAGAAATACTTAGATTTTCTATTTTTTAAGGGTTAGTTGTTATTTTATACGATTTTTATGGTTGATTTTTTGAATATTTTCTCCCTTCGTAGTTGATTCTGAAAACATTTTGTTCCTTTTCTGGATTTTTTTTTCCTTCTACTCTCTCTTTTTCGGGTTACAAAAAAAGTCACCATCTTTAAACAAGCGCACGCCTTTGTTAAAGGCAAGGGGGCTGCCAGGCTAAAAAAAACGCACTCAGGCGAGCGCCCCTATGAATCTACTTGCCATGATAAGTTCGGAGGCGCAAGTACCCCAAGTCGCCTCGCCCCTTGCCATAAGCGAGTGCCTAGGGTCGCCTCTTAATCACTGCTTCGGACTAAACTTGATGCATTCCATTAAGTGTGTCTTTCTCGGATACTCTCCTAATAAAAAGGGGTATAAGTGTTATCATCCTTTGACACGTCAATTCTTTCATACAATGGATGTGACATTCTTTGAAAACCTCTCTTTCTTTTCCAGTTCAGTGATATGATCCAGAATCTAGATTATATAAAAAGGTAAAAGAATACAAGATAAACCAAGATTTGATAGGTCTTGGAA
>JBBMKA010000005.1:3281072-3291888 GCA_037833695.1 Sechiopsis laciniata
GATAGACATATTTGCTCCAACTTGAGGGGGAGTGTTAGGATTATATGTGTAAATATGTATTTTACTGCTTTCATTAGCTTTAGGCCCGGTAGGCACGTTAGGGTTATCTTGTACTCTATAAATAGGCATTGCCTTTTCTAATAATAATACAACGACTCTTTAGTCATAAGCTCTCGATTACAAGATAATATGGGGTTCCTCCTCAAAACCAATTGGCAATAAGGGAAGTAACCCACATGTCTTATATATTGTTATGAGGTCTCCACTCTTTTCAATGTGGAATCTTTAACATGCCCCCTCAAGATGGTGCCTCTTTTGGGCTCACCGATCTAAAATCGAATCTCAATTTCAATTTTATTGAACCGAATACTCGTTTGAGCTTTATGGGCTCTGATACCATGTTGAAAGTTGGAATTCAAATTCTTCATTTAATAATTAACTCAACATTGGGCTTAAATAGACTACAAGAGATGGCCTAATCATAAAAGGAAAAGAAAATACCTAATCATAAGAGGAAAATATGACCTAGTCAGAAAAGGAAAAGATAATACCTAATCATAAAAGGAAAAGATAGAAAATAATATTTTATCTAATCCTAAAAGGAAAACATAACTAAAAAGATAAAAATACTAAAATAAACATAAACCAACAGTAAGTTAACATAATCCATTATAGTATCAGAGCTCCATGTGGGTTATTGGTCCTCCAAATTTCGACCCAAACCCAAAATGCTTAAGCTGGTGGGTTGGAGTAAATTTAATTATATCAACTAACACATAGATTCTTCAATATTATCCAAGATATTAAGCTCAATAGATAACTGATCTTGTCAGTTAAACATCCTAGTGTGTCTTTGTTCCACTTTTTGACAATCCAGTTGAAGCCTTTAAGCTTTTGCATAATATCGTGTCCAAGTCAACCTCTCATAGGAGTGTTAAACCACCAATATTCCATCATTGTTTCATAATGTTTGTCTTTACCCTAACTCTAGCAACTATCATACTTAGACCCTTAAGCCATCAATTTGTTTCTCTAGTTTATATTTCTTCACCTCTTTGATTATAGACCTTTACCTTTGCCAATCAGAGCATAGCTCAATGTATTCCATCCTAAAGGTTACCCCTACAATTGTTGAACACTTGAACTAATAATAATAATAACAATAATAATAATAATAATAATAATAATAACCTCGACTTTCAACTTCCACGTTCTTTGCTAAGTAATGGAAGGCTAAAATCCCTACAGCATGGATATTAATATTATATATATATATATATATATATATGATTTTTTTTTTTTAAATCTTCATAGGTTTCTATAAGGATCAACACCTAGGAACCATTGTGATAGGGTTGGGTCTTAGTAGAAATAGGAATAATATAAGGGTATGTTAGCAATTACTTGAGGAGTAAGTTAGGATATTTTATTATAGATAGAGAGGGTTAGAGAGGGTTTAGGCATCCAATTATTGAGTGATTATTGAAGGAATTATTGTAAGGCTCATCGAGAGTATTCTCTTGAGAGGGGAGGTTCCAAGACCTATCAAATCTTGGTTTATCTTGTATTCTTTTACCTTTTTATATAATCTAGATTCTGGATCATATCACATTGACCTTTATATAGAGATCTTCAATTTTTGTTTTAGGACCCAAAAAAGTTCATTTCATGTGAAAGCATGTTGGAAAAGTTAGATCATATTTTATGGAGATCCCACTTCGTGATTGAACTGGCTTGTCTAACTAGTAATGCTCTTTGCTATCATTTGGAACATCGAGTTGAAAAGAAATTAGAGGATCTTGAAGGGTGTAGAAGTGTCTTGGGAAGAACTTTGGAGTGCAGTTCACTTTAATACCATCCTTTGGGTGTTTACTATTACTAAAATGTTATTGAAACATTGCTACACCAGTTAGCATGAGAAAGAGAACCATGAAGCACTTAATCCTTTGCACCCCTTAATGCTTTGGTCAGTTCCTGCCTAATCTGGAGAGATAGACATTCTTTTTCCTTCGACAAACTTCAGGCATTGCCAAAGTCATATCTTTAATAAATACGTGCATGTATGCATATATATCTGCATAAGCATATCTAACCAAAAAGAAATGAGATACTAGAAAGATTATTTGAACGATGAAGACCAAAAAAGAAGACTAGAAACAAGAGACTACTAACCGAATCCACAGATGAGATGACAGACACAACACACATAATAATTGCTGTTTTCCAGTGGAAGACAGGAGTGCCCCACTGTAATGGATATGGAAATCTAAACCACGGTGAAGATTTAAGTGCATGAGAAGTATCAACTCTACAATGCTTCATCCTTGAAACATGTTTTCTGCAGTGGTCAGATATTATATTTGAGGCAGGTACATTGGTATCACAGCCTTTGTAACTATAAACTCCAGCTTCTGTCAGCAAAAAAGCCAGCGCCCATGTGATAACAATTCCAAGTGGAACCTGGCAATGAAATATAACATCATAAACAATACCATGCAGGTTATAAAACAAAAATAAAGAAGATTGAAGGAAAGTAGCAATTTCAAAAGTTGAAAACATCATAGCGTTGCAACTCCTCACTTACTGCATATATGAGAAAAATCCGATGGCCAAGAATAGATATCTTCCGGAGGTACTGTGAAATTCATAAAAAGTGTGTAAGTAATTTGTTTGGAATAAGACTGAAAACAGTGACAAGACAACTAAACAGCATAAGTTTTATCACTGTTTATTCATCAAAATAGTGAAATACAGCTCAAAGAAAAAAATTATGCAGATGAACGTACTAGAGAAAATATAATAACCAACAGTATCTGCACGACACCAATCTCAAGACAGGCACCAACTAGCGGAAAACCATAACTATAAAATGAAAGTCCAACAGCAGCAATAGTTGGGGCCACAACTACAGGATGGATCAACCTGAAAAAGATAAATCAATTACTTGGCAGAGTAATGTGCGAACAGACAATTGTATGAAGTCAAAGACATCATACCTCAAAAGTAGTGACATCAGTCCACTATATCCAAGTATTGCTTGAAATGCTGAAGCAATGATAATTGCACCTTGTAACTCCTTCATTATGTGCTTAAAATTCTGCAAGCATCAAATAAAAAAGCATTAAAAAAATATATATTATACAATTCAATATATAGAGATCTCTTGAATATAGAGCACGTAAAAAGATAAAGCACATTGGAAGGGACTAGAGAGAATGAATTGATTGCATTCTTTAGTTTACTTGATGAAATAGATGTCACATTCATGGCCTATAAATATAAGTCCAGTAGGAAGCAAGGACTTTCGATTACTGTCTCCATAGTTAAGGTCCTGATCCAACTTTTTATCCGTCAAACAACTAGGCAATGAAAAATAAAAATACATCAATGTGGAGTACAGAAAGTAGGATTTTTTTTTATATATCCATGACTGTTCGGGCCAGCTTGGGTGCACCTCGACTATTGTCACGTGACATACTGCCTCATCCTACAACATTTAGATGTCAAGGAAACCCGTAGGAAATTAATTTATAGGTAGGTGGCCAACATTTGGATTAAAAGAAGACTGAAGTTATGATTAATAATACTTTAGGATACCAGATTAAGGGAGGCGGTAAGATCCTTACAGTAAAATATAATCCTTACAGACTTTCACCAGGGTATGGCATGCCATGTACTATGAAGCAAAACAAAAATTGGAATGCAAAGGAAAAATAAAGCTCGTCGTTTGAGAGAGAAACCATGATACAAAATGCAAGAGTTGCAATAAAATAAAGGAAAAAGAGAAGCATACGTTCCCGTTAAGTCCTTGAAACTCTGGGGAATTGATAATTGCCAATGCTGGAGCCAGGAAAACAAAGGATGGACCTTGTATCAACGGTAACCTTGAGCCAAAAGAAGTATGCAAAAGCGTAGTTATGCCCGACACAAAGAGAACCGTCGATACCACATTTGAAGTATCCTCCTATAAGCCACTAACTTCAATGAGATCAAAGAAATTACACAAATTCCCCAGAAACAAGTTTGATGTACTTACATAAGTGCCACCCATAGCAGGAACGGTAACAAGCGGAATAAGAACCAAGGAACCCAACATGGAAATGTAATGCTGGAATCCATATAGACCAATCGGGACTGAAATTATGAACGCTATGAATTACAAACCCAACAATGTAAGCAGTAATAGAGTGTTGTTATCTCAGAGTACTGGAAAACTCACCAAGACCAGGCGAATCTCTGAGTTCGTACTTCATGTGCGAGTGTCTAGCCACAAATCCATCATCATCCCCAGCCTGCGGCAGAACATCCACCACATCCTCATTTCTCGGCACCCGCCGGGGTTGGTTAGCCGGTTCGGAAGGAGGCGGAGGAAGCGGTGCCTGACCATTGGGAGCAGGAGCAGGAGCAGGAGTAGGACCCTTGGGTAAGCCATCGGAATCCCTCCTCCTCTTCACCGGCTGATCTTTCTCCTTATCCTTGTCCAGCTGCGGCTGAGGCTGGCGAGGTGCGGGTTCGCCGTTAACCACAGAAGTCCCGCGTGGACGGCCGGCTTCGAGATCCGGTTGGGAATCGGAGGGCTTGGGCCTGGGAGGAAGAGGGAGGTGGCCGGAATCAGAGGCATTGGTCTCGCCGGAGAATTTAGGGCGGAAGCCGGTGCGCTTGGCCCAGGAAGAAGGCGGCGGCATTGAGGAGGGCTCCGGTGCGGGCGGCCACGGGCCAGGACGGGGGCGGGGTTTGGGGTCGAGAGTAGACATTGGAGGATTGGGGAAGTGGAAACTAGAGCGGCATAGCTTGAAAAGGAAGCAGATCGGAGAAGAGTGGATGGAAATGGAGTGGAGTGTGAAGTTGTTTGTTTGTTTGTTCAGCTTATTAGCTCTCTTCTACTCTTCTTGTAATGAAGAGAGAGAGAGAGAGAAACTGAAGGAAACGCCAAAGAGCGACAACTCAGGAAGCGGTGGAGGAGCTCAAACCGCGTTTTTTTCTTTTTCTTCTTTTCAATTATTTTTCTCCCAAAAAAATACATTTTTAATTAGTTTGGTGTTTTCGCAATTAAACAATTTTACTCTTACTTTAATAATTTTTTATTTTAGTTATTTGGTCGGTGACTTTTAGATTTATCTGTAGTAGATTTTACATGTATAATAAAAAAATTACATGAAATGTACAAATTTGAAAGTAATTCATATATGATAGAAAAAAGAAAGATAAATCATATAAATTGTCATACTCCCCACAAAGTATTTGGGAAAATGTCTAAATTAGAAAATATTATAATACATGTCTATTTTTTATTTTAGGAGATGGGGGATAAAACTTTTATACCATTTATACCCTTCCCACTTAATACGATTTATATAAATTAAAATTAAAATCCTACCCACCATTTTAGGAATAGGTTGCACCTCACCATTTTAGGATCCTTCAAAATTGAGTAAACAAATGACCCCCAATTTTTAGGATGTAGTTTTGCCACCACCAATTGCACAACCATTTTTCTTCATTTTCGTCTGTATCGAATTCCAAATCAACCAATTGCCACCACCTTCATCACCGATTGGCAAACTAATTCCCAGATCCATTTTCCACCATTTTCCACATTTTTCATTCACTATTTTTCATCCACCATTTTTCTCCATTTTACCTCTATCACTATATTTGTTCATACTCTCATCATCAATTCTCGATCTCTGTTTCTCTGTCAACTTTTAGGGGGTTAGTAAGCTTCCATTTTTTCAATTTGGAATGGATGTTGCATCGTTGCGGTCGTCTTTAATGGCAGATGGGATGAGGGAGATATTTACTCGAACTACACAACAATCATGATACCACACTTCCCTATCCCTACCGATATCATCTATCGAGGAAAAGTTGGCATTGGACGAAAACTCAAAATTCATAAGCATATCTCTGTATAAAGACGAAGCACACAAGGAAACGTCAAAGTTAATGAAGAATGACAGGGACGTCCAATGGATGTACGGCGGATTTGCTGGTGGCATGCACAATGACTGCTGTCTCTTGGTGGACATCGTCCAAACACGTACCGAGATGTACATCCGGAGTTAACTATGGGGACCACTTAACATTATAAAAAAAACATACAAATACTTAACATTATTCTAAACATACAAACACTTAACATTATAAAAAAAAAAATTTTAAAAAACAAATCAACTTCAAACAAATATTAAATCGGCAACAAAATCCCTACAAAATAGGGAGTATTTTCGGCAGCCAAAACTTTAAATATCTTCCTATTTTTTAGCACATCGATTTTGTTCAAGAAGATAGTCTAATACCTATTTGCGAGGATGATGACGAAGGAGATCTTCAACACCCGACGACCGAGTATGGACGATTGGAAGCTCGACGGAAGGGGGAGGAATGGAGGTGAGTTTCTTTGGTTGGGCGGAACGTTTTCAGGTGGATGGAAGTGGGAATGATGGGAAGGTCGAGCTTTCCATGGGTATGCATTTTGACCGTTCGGCTCCAATGTTGAAATTGGTGAAAAGCATTAATTATGGCAGCGACGGCAGATACGTTTTTTACTATTTTGTCCTTTTCATTATGTTTTGGGAAACCTGGGGGGCAGATGTACTGACATGGACATGGTATGTACTCGTGTTCAGCTCAGTGGAAGGAAAACAGTTTTCAAAATTTAATATATTTTTAGAAAATAATTCAGAATTTAATATATTTTTTTAATTTTCAAATTTTGAAATCAAGATCTTTATTTATTTTAAATTTAGTTGGTTGTTTAAAAACAAATATCATCTCTCATGTTAGTTAAAACAAAATATTATTTGAAAAAGTTGGAAAAAATGAGTAACAAAATAAGATGGGTATTTTAGACTTTTACATTTACGCAGGAATTAATTTTATATTTAAAGAAACTAAAAGTAGACATGCATTTTAATAGTTTCTAATTTAGACATTTTCTTAAATAGTTTCTTAAATATAGACATTTACCTAGTTTGCCCAAAAAGAAATGGGTTGTTAAAGATCAAAAAGCTCATGCGTGATTTTTTGGCCCACTAGCTGAAGTTTTCAATCAACTTTTGTTTAGGGCTTCTATCAATTTTTGGTTTGGACTTCTATCACACGCACATTTTATTGTTGTTACACACAATTTCTTTCACAGACAAGTTCTCACGATAATACGCTATACACGATTTCGCCATTTTTGTTTTTAATATTCTAAACCTTTTTTTGCAATCAATCATTTCAAACACAACATCACACTTTTCATTTCTTCTTGAACTTTTCATCTTCTACAACATCACATTATTTGACTTTTCATTTCTTCATTTCTTTTCGTTTCTCATTTCTCATTCTTCGTTTTTCCTAACTCTTTCCTTCATTTCTTTTCTATCTCTTTTTGTCTGCTCCAACATCACAATTTTCACTAGCGATTCAATCGAAGATCATAGCAACACTTTCACTAGCGATTTCCAACCCCAAAGAAATTTAGTTGGTACATTATACTAAATGTTACACTTATGGTATCTATTTCATTACTAATTGGCGCTTTTTTTTTTACTTAAGTTTTAACTAAAAGGATATGTATTTTTACTTAAACTCAGTTTACAATACCTATTTTGTTTCTTCTATTTCTAGCGATTGCATGTTGATACTAAGTGTATACTGAGTACATTTTGAGTCTATTTCAAACGGTTTTATTCTATCAGTAAGCAGTGAATGTTAGGTATCTTTCATGTTTGAATGAATGAATTTTGAAGTTTTGTAAACTTAAAATATATATTTCATGTTTCAATCAATATGTTTCATGTTTCAAATTCAATCACTAAATTTATATGGATGTTATCTATTTTGTTACCTCTATTTCAAGCTTCAATCATTATGTCTTATATGAATTTTAGGTATTTTTTATGTTTCAAGCTTCAATCATTATGTCTACTGATTAACTGATAGACTTGAATTAATTTGAAAATTTTGTTTTATATGTCTAGATTATGTTTTAAAGTTTATTAAAATCTTATAAATTGATTAGAATAAGTTTTATAAACTCATAGATCAATAGTTGATTAATTGATAGAGTTCAATCATAAGAAATACTAAGTCAATCATCAAAACTTATTAACTGATAGAACAATAAGTGATAGAGCAATGGCTTTAATCAATGTATATAATAAGAATGTTTTATGAACGTATAAAGCAATAGCTGATTAACTTATTGAAATGATCATCAGTTAAACTGTTTTGTATGAAAGAAAAAGACAATCATTATAACTTATTGAAGTGATTGAATATAAACTATGAATGATTGAAACTATCCTAAGTTAATAAACTGTAAATGAATGAAGATATTTGAAAACTCTCAAGCATTGAGAGTAATTGCTGATTTATTGTTAGCATTTGAGAAAATTATTTAGAAGATTGAGCTGAATTGAATAAGAAAGCTTTGTTTTAGCATCATGATTTAGCAACTTGCATTGTCCTATGGTTTTTTTAGTAGGATATGTGTTTTAGAGGTTTTTGTAGCATTTATGCATGATTGTGTGGAATATTGAGGTTTTAAGGCGAAATATCTGATTATTGATATTTGTTACAGCTATTAGGTTAAAGCAAGTTGTGAGGATGTTGAGGATAGCTGAAGCAATATAAAAGTCCCCGAAGCAATTGGGTGCAAAGTGCGTGACAAGTTTAGAATGGACGCGTGTCGTTAATCTAGCAAAGGCGTTATTTACTATGTTGATGCATCCAATCTCATCGGTTGATGGATTATGCGGAAAGATTTGAATATTGAGCATATTTTTGAAGTATAAAAGCTGGAGCCCAAGTTTGAAACTACAGTCTTCTTTGTCAGTTTTTCATTTTCCAGTTTTTCAATTCTAGAGTAATTTTAGATTAGGGAGAGTTCATAGTTTCGATTCATAGTGTAGAAGTAATTTTCCATTTATTGCAAGTCATAGATCGTAGCTTAGATTGTTACAGTTCTTAGCACTGGTAGTTCAGAGTTATTGTAGATCGAGCAGAAATTGGAAAGCAAAGCATTAGATCGGAGTGTTGTCGCAGAGTCGTTGTTTGACGATTCACAACCAGGCTTCTTCTTCTCCTTTGCTATTCGAATTTATGTTATTGAACTTGTTTTGTTTGAATTGCTACTTGTTTGGTTAAGCATTTTAGTGCGATTTGATTCAATGAATATGTACTTTGTTTTTATCCGTTGTAGTTTCAATTGTGAATATAAGTAGCTAAATTTGTCATCGGAAGAGTTAAAAAAGTAAGAGTGAGATTGCATTAGAAAAGAGTAGGGAGATGATAAATTATGATTGATTGATGTTTTAATTCTAGGTTTGAATTGCCTAATCAGCCATTCATTCCTGTTTTGTTCCGATTCCGAGAGGAAAGTAGCAAAAAGATCTAGCAATTGAGCTCATTAAGTTTTCTATTTTACTAATGCTATTGACTTGTATTAATTTGAATGTTGTAACTCGAGAGAGGCAGAGTGTAAGTAGAATTCACTTCTTACCTTTTAGTCTCCATGCTATCGCAATTTACTCTAAAAACTCCTAATTCCTTCTGATGCTTGTTAATTGATTGATTCAATTGAACGTTGCAATTGTTCGCATTATATTCGAATTTACAATTACAATTTCAAGTTTCGTGGCTAAGTGATCGATTTGATTGTTGTAGCAATTGCACGTTTTTACATTCAACACCATCACAAACAACTTTTCTATCATGATTAACTCTCATAACTATGGAGAAAGTGAAATTAACATCTAATCCCTGAAGAGGATGACCTTTAAAAGATTGAAACTTGCTACAGCAATGACTGTGTACACTTTTGCAAATACATTCAAGAATTAACAATAGATTTACGTAATTCGCTGAAGCATACCTTGACTAGAGTTAGGTTTGACCGAACAATATTCATATGAAATAGAATGAATTGTTTATTTTTACTTGATTTAACTAATTTGGAAGTAATTGAGTTTAATTGAATTGTCGTCTTGATCGAGACTCTGAATTGTCGTCTTGATCGAGAACAGGGACAGACCAAGCCTCCTTTCCTATTACAAAAACACCCTACTTATAGAAATAGGTCATCTAGTCTTCGAATATTCCAGAATGGTAAGAATCCATTTTCGAGTTGATTTCTCTTTTAATTTCTTTGCCAAATGTGTTTGATTTGTCTAAGGTAGGAGTCTCGTGATTTCAGTAATCTATTTCTTAATTGTCTGGTTAGTCAACTTCTCATTGGCATATAATTCCTTCCTTATGTTCTTGAAGTGCTTCTGGCCTTGATCTTCTGAGCTTTATTGCTCGCACTCGCGCGTCTTGATTCTCCGCATAGCATTACTCCGCTAGCGCTGCCCTGTGAAAATAGAAATCAATATAAGCTTTGCGAAATCCATGCTAAACGTGCTACTTTAGTTGTTTTCAGCCTAATAATCAATATTTTTTTATTTTACTCCCCCAATGCATAGCATTAGCGAATTACACCTTTTTATTCCTAATTTCGCCTTACTCGCAATAAATTTTAATTAATAAATGAGAACAATTATCCAAAGTCAGGCTAAAATCTGATTCTATTTTAGAGTCATCATGTAATGGCCCAGTCTTCCATCCCGGTTTCCCAGGTACGTTCGGTTGTTTTTCTGTGGTTCAGTTGGGCCGTTAGGGCTTTCTAGACCTCTAGGGGCATTCTGGTAATTGTGCCTCCAGGGGTAGTTTGGTAATTTTGACAGAGTTTCGGGTTGATTCAGTTAATTTTATTAAGTTGAGTTCTTCGGTTTCAGGTTTCAGGTGCCAGCTTGGCCTTTTGGGGAGGTTTTGGAGCTTCGGGTTA
>JBBMKA010000005.1:3291988-3314950 GCA_037833695.1 Sechiopsis laciniata
ATTATTTACATGACTGCATTTCAACCAAACCACAACAACTTAAACACACATATTTTACTTTTATGCACGACTCTAACATAATAGAGTTATCTCTAGACATCAATCTCTATGGGATCGATAAAATTATATACTTATTACTTGCTGCAATTTTCGACCGCGTATACTTGCGCGTAAGCGGTTCTGAGTTACACTTAGGTTAAGTTGACTTTGAATTAATTACGGAATATTATATTAGCATTGGAATCGCAACCCATCAGGACTCAAACTAAAGACTTAGAGATAATTTAGAGCATCCTGCATTCTAAATACAGAAGCCTTCAAGATCAGTCAAGCGAGTAAGAGAATTCAAAGATCAAACTTTTAAATTCAAGATTACACAACAACAAAGGTTTCAACAAATTGATACAAATCAATCGTCTCTTTGACTGTAAGTTGAAGATTCAATCACCCTCGTCTGAGAACAAGCTCGCAAGCCCTCAGATCAACATCTTCAAAAATGATATCGTAAGAGAAAGAATTAGAGGATAAACATTAGAGATTATAACACACGTACAAATTAATAAAGTTGAAACTTCTTTTACACGTGTCTTGCTTTTATATTTTCAAGCAAAATCTCATGTGAACAAATTGGCATGCCCAGCCGGACAATCTCTACCTCTCATCTCATTCTCTCACAAAAGCAAAGAAATGACATTTGAAAAGGTTACATCAAAGTCTGCTGCTACTTCAGAAACTTCAATGACATCAAAATTAGCCACATCAAAGTTTTTTGTTTCATAAGCTTACGATGGACCTGTCATGCGTAGCCGTGTGAAGTCCCTTGAGATAAATGAGCTTCAAATTACATCTAACATAATTGTGAAGGAGATCGTAAAGCATTTTAAAGAAATTTCTGGTGAAGTCGATGTCGAAGATAATGTGTTGTTCGATCAAATCACTTCAACTGTTTATTAATTGAAAGTGGCGTCAAATCCTAATGTAATTCCTTTAATGATGGCTAGCGTAGAAACAAATGGTAGAGTTTGAAAGAAAGTTCGATTGTTTACAAAAAATAGTTGAAGAAAAAGATTTGGAAATCGCCTACCTAAAAAACCTAATGCAGAATAGAGAGGTAACTGAATCAAGCTAAACTCCTACTGAGCAAAGAAATGATAAAGGAAAGAATACTTTTCGTGAGGAATAACCACAACACTGAACTTCAGTTGCTTATTTAGCTGTCCAACAATTGTAAGACATGAACTCGATCTCTATCAAAGTTCAATATGGTTGGCCAACTCAAAGCTCATTTCTATATTCTAAGCCATACATAAAGTGGATAAACAATCTGAGAATTCCTGTAGGTTACCAGCTGCCTAACTTCTAACAGTTTGATAGAAAAGGCAACCCTAACCAACACATTACTCACTTGAGACATGCTAGACTCCTGGTACACGAGGAGACCTTCTCGTCAGACAATTTGTTCGAACCTTAAAAGGTCATGCATTTGACTAGTATACTGACTGAGAGTCTAAAACAATAAATAGCTTAGAGGAATTAGAAAGATAAATCTTTAGACGAATCGTAAGCATGATGGAATTGACAACTACAAAACAGCGAAAGAGCAAACTTGTGGTTTACTACATCAATCGTTGTAGAGCTTTAAGCCTTGATTTCAAAGACCAACTAAGTGAAATATCAGCCATAGACACATGCATCCAAGGATTGGGGTCTTCTCTACATCCTTCAAAGAATAAGGCCACATAGTTTTGAAGACTTGGTAACTCGTGCTTACGACATGGAATTGAGCATCGCCAACAGAGGAAGTAAAGAGGTAGTCCCCTTAGATAATAAGAAAGAGAAAAGAGAGGTCAAGGTCGAGAAAATTTCCAAAAGCACTTCCAAAGAATCAATGTTTATGAATGCAACCACGTTCAAGTTTTCTCCAAAAGAAAAGAATAAAAAGACAGAGACGCGAACAGAAGGTGGTGAGAGACGCCACCTAACTCTAAAAGAAAGATAAGAATAAAGTGTATCCTTTTCAAGATTTAGATGTAGGTGATATGCCGAAATAGTTACTTGAGAAACAACTAATCCAATTACCCGAATGAAAACGACCAGATAAGTTAAGGAATACAAATGATCCTAACTTTTGTAAGTATCATCGTGTCGTTAGTCATCTAGTGGAAAAGTATTTCGTTATAATAGAGTTGATTTTGAAATTGGCTCAAGAAAAGAAAATAGAGATGGATCTTGAAGAAGTAGCTCAAGCAAATCACATAGGTGAAATTCTCCAACCCAAACTACAGTTATTCAAGTTGTCTACGCATAAAAAATCTCAATGTTTGATTCAATTCGGTTCATTCGAGCCTTTTGTTGTTTGGTTTAAAAAAGATGCACCAAACCACAATTTCCAATAGCTGAGTCTTCAAAAAGCATGCATTCAAGAAAGATGCATTTCTGATTCAGTTGAGAATGAAGACGGAGGTTAGTTTGTTGTGACTCGTCGCAAGAAGCGGAAGTAAAGTTATAATCAGAAAGAATCACGTCTATTTCAAAAATCAAGAAGAAAAAGACTCCTAAAGTGGAAAGCCAAAAAAATTATGAAGAAGTTGAAGCATGTGGTAGAAGAAAACGATGATTTTTCGTATAACATGTCAAGCGGTAACTAGTTAGCAGAATTTTTCTCAACGAAATTTTTAAAAGACCATGAAGAAAGATATAATGTTGTCGCATGCCAAGTCATAAATTCTATTGAAGATGTACTAAGCTCGTCAAAAGAAGCGTCCAAGCTTAAAAACCTGACTTCATGTAACGTAGAAGATCTATCGTTACTTTCCAAGGAAAAAAAAGACGTTATTGATGAGGTACTATTAAACTCTACTAGTGCAAACGCTCAAGCACCTAAGTGTGTGTCGATAAGTTTCTCTGATGAGGATTTATTATTAGGGTAAAAGCCTCACAATCGTCCTTTGTACGTTTCTAGTTATATACTAGATCGAAAAATTGGACTAATTGTCATTGATGATGTATCAACGATAAACATAATGCCAAATTCAACCATGAAGAAACTAGTTATTACCATGGAAGAGCTCTCTAATACCAAGTTGGTAATTCAAGGTTTCAACCAAGGTGGGCAGCGAGTGATTGGCATGATGCGATTGGAGGTCATCATTGGCAAGTTTAATGCATACACTTTATTCCAGGTCATAGATTGTTAAACCACGTATAGGCTGCTGTTGGGACGTCCTTGGATCTATGAAAATTAGGCTATCACATCTACATTGCATCAACGCTTTAAGTTCTATCAAAATGGCGTCAATAAGGTGGATGTTGATACAAATCCATTCTTAGAAGCTGAGTCTCATTTCGTTGATGCTAGGCTTTACACGAGGAACGATAATGTAGAGGAAGCAACTCCTGTAAGAGTTCGTTTGATAAAAGAAGCTTACAAAATCAAGTTAGAAAGAAAAGATAATATAAAAAATAAAAGCGTGACCAGCGAAAACAAATCTTGCATTGCAAAGAATGAAGGCTCAAAAAATCTGACACCGCCCAAGATTTCAAAAATTAGAAAGTTATAAGTCCTCCTATCTTGCATTATATTCCTTTATCTCGACGTAGAAAAGGTGAAACACCTTTTACAAAATCTTCGACAAGTTTGAAGGTTGGTGATATTGAAATTCTAAAAGAAAATTTCACTATGCCTCTTACGAAGATGATAAAACAATTAGGTGAAACAATTAAAGATAATCAACTAAAGGTAATCTTGCCTGAGAGAAGAATAAAAGAGGTGAACGACCCCAAGGCATACAAACTCATAGCCAATGCAGGATAGGATTTAGAACTCACACTGAGTTTAAAGGTTTAAGCATTTTAGAAGATCAAACTGAACTTTCCTCAACACATAAGAAACTTTTGAAGAAAGGTTATGCTTTGCCCATATCAAGAAAAGGACTTGGATATAAGTCACCTGAGCTAGTGCGCATAACAAGGAAGACAAAAGTTGTAGATACAAACCACATACCCATTTAAGAGGTTGAAGAAACAAAGGAAAATAAAGAGGCCATCAATACAATGAGCTGTCAGTCCCTCGCATTTAAATTTTTCAAAGGTTGAATACATCTAAAGAAAAAAAAGACTCATCTTTAACTACCATTACAACGCAATCATCATTTTTTGGAAGATTAACAAATCTATAAAAAGAGAAAAGAGCTTTCCAATTTCAGATAAAGTACAACAACTCTCCCTTTGTAGATTAAGAAAGCCAACAAAGGAAAAGAAAGTTATAAGTCCAACTACATGTGTAGCCTGACCGTCAGTCTTTCAAAGGTTAAGTGTGACTACAACAAAGGACGAGGGGTACCCCAAGTCAGTTTTTGACCAAATTTTTTATGAAAACTCAAGAGAAACTTGCAAAGAAAAATCTTTTAGTGTAATAAAATGTTATGAAGATATTCATATTGTTTTTCCATCTCGAATGAAAAGAAAAATGTTTGTTGAAGTCGAGACGGAAGGTTCACTAAGAATAATGCGACATGACATTATCATCACTAATCCATCAAAAGAATATTTAGAACTAGTGGAAGATGAGTTCTCATGTCATCACATCACCGAGGGAGAAGCTGAGGTGTGTGAAGAAGATTTCGATGAAGGGCCACTTCCTTTAGAAGATGGAAATAAACCGACAGTAGATAAGCTTAAAGAGGTAAATCTTGGCATAATAGCAGAACTGCACCCAACTTTTATAAATGCATTACTTACGTTTCAAGAGGAAGAGAAATATCTGAGTCTGTTTACAACATACAAATATATCTTCACTTGATCATACAAAGAAATGCCTAGATTAAACCCTAAAGTTATTGTTCATAAACTCATTGTCAAACCCAACAACGCTTCAGGCCAGAGCTTATACTACAAATTGAAATTAAAGTCAATAAGTTGATTGAAGCTGGTTTCATTTGTGAAGTAAAATATCCAACATGGATTGCTAACATTGTCCCAGTAAGAAAGAAGAATGGACAACTCCGCTTTTATGTTGACTTCCACGACTTGAATAATGCATGTCCAAAAGATGATTTCCCATTGTCCATTATAGAAATTATGGTTGATGCGACCACAAGACATGAAGCTTTGTCTTTAATGGATGGATCGTGGGGCTATAATTAAATAAGAATGGCTCTTGAAGATGAAGAAATGACAGCCTTTCGAACTCCAAAGGGAATATACTGTTACAAGGTCATACCATTTGGATTGAAGAATGCTGGTACTATCTATCAACGAGCAATACAGAAGATTTTTTATGATATGTTACATAAATGCGTTGAATGTTATGTTGACGATCTGGTGGTCAAATCCATAAATCAACCAGATCACTTAAAAGAATTAAAGGTTGTCTTCGACCGATTTTGAAAGTTCCAGTTAAAAATGAATCCTCTTAAATGCCCGTTTGGCTTGACTTCAGAAAATTTTTTGGGTTTCGTTGTAAGACATCGAGGAATTAAGATAGATTAGTCTAAGATAGATGCAATACAAAAGATATTGAGACCAAGAAATTTACATGAGCTTCAAATTCTTCAGGGTTGTTTGGCTTATATCCGAAGATTTATTTCTAACTTAGCTGGTAGATGTCATCCATTTCAAAAATTAATGAAAAAAGGGGAAACGTTCGAATGAGATAAAGCATGTCAGAATTCCTTTAAAAGCATAAAAAAAAATATTTGCTCAAACCTCCAGTCTTAGGTTCCCCTATAGTTGGAAAACAACTCATAACAAAAGAAAGATCACTAGGGGCATTGTTCGTACAAGAAGGAGAGGAGGAAAAGAACGAGCACTTTACTGCCTAAGCAGAACTCCTACCAGAGCAAAACTTAATTACTCCCCCATCGAAAAAATACGTTTGGCTTTTTTCTTCTCCATTTATAAGTTGAGACATTACATACAGCCTTTTATTGTGTGTTTGGTTGCAAAAGTGGATCCAATCAAATATATTTTATCTTGACCGATCATATCAGGGCACTTGGTTAAATGGGCAATTCTACTACAGCAATATGACATTGTTTGTGTCCCACAAAAGGCTATGAAAGAACAAGCATTGGTAGATTTTTTAATAGATCATCATGTCCCCTCATACTGGAAATTATGTGAAGATTTCCCTGATGAAGAAGTCCTTCTTATCGAAGTCTCGAACCCATGAACTATGTATTTTGACGGAGCAGCATGAAGAAGTGGAGCAAGTGCAGGTATTGTCTTTATCTTACCCGAGAAGCATATGTTACCTTATAGCTTCACACTTGGTAAACTATGCTTGAATAATGTTGACGAATATCAAGCTCTATTAATCGGTCTCTAAATGACCATCCAAATCGGCATAAAGTATATAGAAGTATTTGGCGATTCAAAATTAATGATAAGTCAAGTTCTACTCAAGTAAGATATAACATGAAGACTTGAAACCGTACTTAACATTTGCTAGACAGTTATTGGAGAAGTTTGGCAGTATCATCTTAGAGCACGTCCCGAGGTCTAAAAAGAAGAAGGCACATGTCTTAGAAAATTTGGCTACTGCTTTGACAATTTCTGATGGGGAAGCTGTGAGCATAACACTGTGTCAAAAATGGATCATACCACTTACTAATAACAAATGTCAAGAATCAAATCTAATATCTATCTGTGTAGTTAAAGAGGAAAATTGGCGGCAACCTCCCCTTGATTATCTTCAACATGGGAAGCTTCCTATAGAGCCTCAGTGCAAAGTAGATGTACAAAGAAGATCTACTCGTTTCATTTATTATAAAGAGACTCTCTATCGTCGCTCTTATGAAGGACTTTTTTTACGATGCTTGGGAAATGATGAATCAAGTAAGGCATTCACACTTGAGCATTTATGGAGCACACCAATCGGGTCCAAAACTTCACTTCCAACTTAAAAGAATGGGGTAGTACTGGCCAACCATAGTTCGAGATTCCATGGAGTAAGCAAAGAAGTTTGTGGCTTGTCAGTTTCATGCAAATTTTATTCATCAACCGCTAAAGCCTTTGCATCCAACTGTTGATTCATGGCCATTTGAAGCTTGGGGGCTTGATCATATTGGTACTATAACGCCAAAGTCATCAGCAGGCCACTCTTAAATTCTAGCTGCGACTGACTACTTTTCAAAATAGGCAAAAACAATCCCTCTTAGAGAAGCAAAGAAATAAAATATTGTGACTTCATCCGGACACATATCATTTATCACTATGACATTGCTTACTACATTGTAACAGATAATGGAAGATAGTTCTCCAATAGTATGATAGAAAAGTTGTGTGAAAAGTTCCACTTCAAGTAGTTCGAGTCATCCATGTATAACACATCAGCAACGGAATGGCAAAAGCATTCAGTTAGACATTGTACAATTTATTGAAGAAAATAGTCTCTAAGATGAAAAAATACTTGCAAGAAAGAATTGGTGAAGCATTATTGGCTTATCGAACTACACATCGCATGCCTACAAGAGTTACACCTTATTCACTAGTCTATGAAGTAGAGGCAGAGCTTCCATGAGAAAGAGAAAATGTTGAAGAAAATGTTTCACTGCTTCTTCAAGAGCTAGAAGCATTGAATGAAAGAAGACTTAAAGCTCAACAAGCATTGGAATGTTACCAAGCACAGATGACCAAAGCTTTTGACAAGAATATCAAGCCTCGTTCCTTTCAAGTTGATGATGTAATGCTCGCTATTAGAAGATCAATCATCACAACACGACATACAGGAAATAAGTTTACACCTAAATGGGATGGACCCTATGTCGTCAAAGAAGTCTAAATGGCACCTACAAGATCATTGATAAAGATGGTTGATCGTGCTAAATAATAGCACTATTTAAGCCTCTAAACCCTTACAATTTACTCAAAAAAGTAAGCAAGCAATAGCATAAAAAAGGAATTAACTCAAACAATAGCATTTATCTATATATGCTAGCATGAAGCACACACATAATAGAAGCTAAGTATAATACAGTTTCTAAGATGCAAAACGTGCATATAAATGAGGAATTCATGTTATTATTCCTAAACTCGCTAACGTGTTTAAATTCATAGGAAAGGCACTACGAATGCGGATGAAGACTGAAGCTAGCGCGTCAAGGGAATAGAAAAAGAAAGGCTAGACGACAATCGAATTATGGAATCAATGGAACCAAGAAGGAAAGAATCATCAAACGAATATTTAAGATAGAAGATTTGTGCAAGGATTGAACTTGGTCAACAAGAAACCTCAGACTCTATAAATTGTGCTGGTTTGGAGAGGATACTACCGTTGATGGTTGTTCTAGAGGCTGAGGTCTCTTGGGAGATCTCGGTGGATTCTGTTCATCTGTGGTCTTGGAAGAACTCAGTACCACGCGGTGTTTGTTAGAAGAAGACTTCGTTGGCAACAATGTTTGTAATTCTATCAACTATAGATAGTTTAGCTTATCATTTAATACATTGTAGTTTGCATTTCATATTTCATACTCTGTTTTATCACATTTTATAGGAGTAGTTTGTAACGCTTTCTTGAAATTAACTCTATGAGTTCTTTGTTTCAGATTTGATCTCCTGTTAAGCAACTTATGATTAGATTGAATATAAAGAAGTAACCTTAGGAGAACCATGTAGTGTTATCATTTAATTCAATGTGTCAAGAAAAGGGGAAAAATAGTAAGAGCGGTGGTTGAATTTATTTATCGCGGATCGATTGACTGTCTACTCACGAGGGCTTAGCATTTACCTTGAAGAAGGGAATGTAAGAGCTTAACCTCACCGTAATCACTAGGCAATACTTAGTCATAAGTATTTTAGAGGGAAGTTAGGAATAACCATTTCACTAGCTGCATACGCAATGCTTAAGCTTAAAAGTAAATCTACGGGCAATGTACCGCCAGGTTGTCGTCAAGTACTCCGAAAGGGGGCTTGAAGTTGAAGTTTAGTATGTGCTAATTTTCTCATGACAACTTAACTTGCTTGATTTGAATTATAATGCGAACATCTCTTCATTAGTTAATTAGTTAGAATTAGGTATTTCAAGTTAACTTAGGGTATCGAGTAAAATATGAATGAGGGTGAAAGATACTATAATGTTGTTTATTCATTAAGCATGCGTCGGTTAGCTACCCATGCATGCTAGCCTCCGGCTTACTCAGAAGAGGAATCTGGCAGAAGACCCAGCAGGTTACGTTTAGTCTGGTACAAAGTCTTTTACATCATTAATTGGGATTAAGATTAATCTCGCTAGCGCATACGAAACCTAGAGCCTATTTGTGTAGAATTGCAGCGGAAGAGGGATTCTGCACCATCAAATGTGGAAGTATTTGTCTGTAACAGAAGTATGATTTCAGTCTCACCAAGCAATGCATGCATGTTTGTTCTTTAGCCTAGTTGATTTAAAGCATAAGCATTAGCATTAACATAGATTTATTTATTTATTGAGAACAAAGCAACACCCTTTTAAATTCATTCTTGTTCTTTACATTCGACCTTTGACTTTATCGAAGCGCTACAAATTCTCTGTGGGATCGATAAATTATATACTTATTACATACTGTACTCTGACCGCATATACTTGCACATAAGCGATTTTGAGTCATACTTAGCATTAGGTATGCTCTAAAATAATTACTGTACAAATATATTAGCACTCGGAACGCAGGTCAAGTTTTTGGTGCCGTTGCCGGGGAATTTGGCAAGTAAATTGGTGTAAGTTAAGGGTAGTTTTTAAATGCGGAAGACTAACTATTTGACTTAAATGTAGGAACAAGGTGCCGCAGAAAAGTGACTAAGGCAAACACATTGACCACCTGAAAAGGTGAAGATTTAGCAACCACGCGCGAGTAACACCTCTAGTACTACGTGACAGAAGAGTAATAGACTTCCTTATCTACTACACCTGAAAGGTAACATCAGGTAAAGAGTATCTTGATATTGCCTCCAAGCACTACAATGTTTAATTAAAGGTATGGAGAGTGAAAATGCATTCCTGGAATGCGGAATTTCAGTGATGAAAATCACTGCCTTGCCTAGTAAGAATAGCACTGATAGAGAAATTCCTGATAAAATACGATTGGAACTAATTCATATACATCTTTTACTTAGAAGACCCTATGTTTCATTGCTTTTTAAGATTTAATACAGGATTAGTAATTTGTTATTTCATTCTTTGTTTAATAAAAAAAACTTTTGTTTCCAATCATATTTAGCAGTGAAGGGACAGAAACTCGACAGTAGTTGACAGGCCGCATTCAATGAGAATAATAACGTACTTTCATTAGCCCATTACAAGTTTGAGTGTGACTATAAAAAAAATCACATTCCGTCAATTTCGTTACATTTTTTTTTCTTGAATTTCTCTGTGAAACCCTAATATTCGAGCAAACAATTTCTCTTTGCAAACGAATTTCTACGAGCTAGTAATTATAGGAACTGATTCGATGGCATCAAGCAATAATCTCACTGAAGTTCAAGCTACTGAAACCACTATGGGGCAAGTCATACCTGAGCAATTTGCTGTGCAAGAAACCTCAGAAGTCCAAACGACTACAGAACTCACTATAGAGGAAATCCCTAATTTTGGGAGAAAAGTCTGTACAACGATCGATAAAGTACCAGAAGAGTCTACCTCGACTGTTGAAGGTTCCTCAGCAGGGGACCAGGACATGCAACAACAAGGAAACACTAAAACCATAAATGTAGAGGTGATGGCTATCACGGGCATGTTTAGAGAAAAAGATGCCGAAAATGAAGGTGATGAGGCAATGAGAGTTGCTGAACTAGCCAAGTAGCTTGACAAGGCTCAAGAAGACACACAGTGGGTAAAGAACAAATCGTTTAATCGACCTTAATTGGAAGGGACACCACTAGAACAACTTTGTTAAGACCAGCATCATGCCAACAAACCTTGTCTCAAACGCGAATGTTGTTAATCTATGCTATCTATGCAGGGTTGACAATTGACATTGGGTGCATCATCGAGGATGAAATTAGGCTTCAGATGGGGAACACACACAAGAAGTTATTATTTCCACACTCCATCACAGCGCTGTGTCGCAATCAAGGGCTACAATGTGAGCTAAATGATAGCACACTAAAGGTTAAAGAATTCTTTCAGATGGCCTTTAACGAGCGCAAAGTTAAAAAGCTAACAATTATGGATATGGCGAAACGGCTCAGAACAACGAGGACCAGGATGAAGGCGTTTGAGCAAGCAGCCCTAAAATCGCAGCAAGGATCACCTTCAGTGGTCAATCCAATAACAAGAAGTCCAACCCCACCAACAAGTTTGATCATGGAAGATGAGCTTGAAATTGAGACTGTCTGTCTGCTGAAGAAAAGGAAAAAAGGGTAGAGGGAAGTAGCTAATCAAGGAGTTGTAGAAAAATGTTCTAACCCGATCATTAACACAGAATGAGGAAAACAACTGGCTGAATCAGCTGAACAACTAGGAGCTAAGCAGCAGCAGTTGCCACCTTTAGTAGTAGTAGAACATCCTCCGTCGATCAGTCCAACAAGCACCAATACTCTACCACCACCACCAGAAAAGAGACACTCAACTCCACCAAACGCCTACACAGAGCACAATCGAAGCAATTCGACTTGATCCATTACGAAGACTGATTAGTCTTATAAATGCAGCTCAGGGAAGAAACGAGGAGTTCCAAAGCCAAGTGCTACACTTCATACGATAGACGCGCATCACCTGGGCATATATGCAAATGAGGGAATGGATAGCACCCTCCGATTCAGAAGAACGAAATCCACCTGATGAACGCGCTGACTCCACAAATTAAAGGAAGTACTTGTCTACATTCTTGGTAACACATATTAATTTCTGATCTTTAATCACTTGACTTCATATATCCTTGCCAATTATTAAGCATGCATAAGTAATTCCATTGTTTGCATACTTTACTACTTAGAACCTGCGCAATCCATTGGTCTCTGCTTTGCAAACTAAGAGGAACTTAGGTAGATTAGTGGTTCTAGGAGAGCGAGTTTAATAGGATAACAAAGTAATAGCAATAGTGGATACTATAAGTAGGAAGAGAGAATGAATGTCTTGAGGGATAATTCTGAAATCCAAAGGCAAGGAAGTCAAGTTTAAGATTCAATTAAGTTTGGAGGAGCTAAGCCTCACCTTCATTGAGGACAATGAAGCCTTTAAGTTTGGAGGTGAGGGCAGCCCAAGGAGTGAATGCTGAAAAGAAAGAGTGATCGAGAATAACATTGGAAAAAAAGGAAATTTTTAGAAAATAAAGATAAAAACATTGAGGACAAAGATGTAAACATTAAAAGTGCGTATAAGCCATAGAATTCCCATTACTCTACTGCCCATCATTAGCGCAAGCTAAACTTCCTTTGCTTAAATGATCTATTTTATGCTCAAACAGGAACACCTTAAGAACTATGGATTGCGGACATGAGTACAACCTGAGCAGGAACGCGTTAAGCGTTATCCTCAAAGGGTCAAGGGGACCTAAATAGCAGCTTTGACTAGATGTTTTGGGCAAACTTAGGAGAATCAAGAAGTTGATTGAGATGTTTTGTTGTCGTAGGCATTAACTCTTAGGATGTCCAATCTGCCGGTTGAAAATGGAGGAAGCTAGAGCTAATAAAAGAAGTAGACTAGTTTACATCGGGGCCTTGGGTACCAATGAATTATCTCATGTTCTAACTAGAAGGAGAATTAGGACTAGCAGATTGCATAGCGACTTAGTGGTAAAATGAGAATCTATTATCTTTTTTTTAAGCACTCCCTATAATTATTTTTTATTGCTCGGGGCGAGCAATATTCAAGTTTTAGGGTTTAATATCGCTAAATAATAGCACTATTTAAGCCTCTGAACCCTTGCAATTTACTCAAAAAAGTAAACAAGCAACAGCATAAAAAGGAAATTAACTCAAACATTCACATTTATCTATACATGCTAGCAGGAAGCACATGCATAATAGAAGCTGAGTGTAATGCAGTTTCTAAGATGAAAAATGTGCGTATAAACACGAAATCCGTGTTATTATTCCCAAACTCGCTGACGTGTTTAAATTCGCAGGAAAGGCACTGCGGATGCGTCTGAAGACTGAAGAGGACGCGTCAAGGGGACATAAAAGGAAAGGCTTGTGGGCAATCGAATTACGGAATTGATAGCTGTCAAATATAAGCATTATTTAGGCTAATATCTTAATATATTCTAAAGGTGCTTATGCATTAATTGAAATAAACTTCAGAATTAGAATATCATTCAGATGAGAAATTCATATAAATAAGATGCATGTATGATTTATGAGCTTAAATATAAAAGGCTAGGGAAAGTAGCGCATTTTAGAGTAAAATGTGAATGTTGAATGCTTTTTGTACTTAAATGCCAAAGATTCCATGTTGCACTATATCTACAAGAATTGGAAACATGGTTAGCATCGCATTCAAAGGAGAAGTAGAAGTTTAAAATGCGCATCAAGACGCTTTGGAGGTTGCAGACCGTGGGATCTTCCAAATAATATTTGCAAAGGGCAAATATCAGTTGCAAAAATAAAGCACGAATTAATGCAAAGTGATGCAAATATTCGAGTAGTGTGGAAGAACAATGCAGAACTGAAAACATCGATGTGAAAATAACATATCAGATCAAATTTCAAAGCCAAAATAACCAAATAAGGAAAGAATTGAATGCCGATCTAATGCCAACTATCATATTGCGGGATAGACAAACTGCAATAATCATGAGATTCATGCCATAATCAGCAAAGATGTGATTGACAAAATCAAAGGAAATCTGTTGCGAAAATCAGGGGATAAGCTGCCAAAGATAAAATACAATAAAAGACAATAAAAAATATTTACAAATCCAATCCTTACCTTCCAAGTCGATTCCTTAGTCCCCAAGCATCTCAAGCCTATAAAAAGAAGAAGAACCAAGAGAGAAAGTGTGCCTATTTTTGGAGTTCTTCTCCCACCCTTGGGAGTAGGATTTCGAAGCGAAGTTCATGTTCTTATTGACACGGAGTCCTATTCTTCAAGCAGTCGCCACCATTTACTGCTTTCTAATTTATCTTATCTTTTTTTATTTTATGCATTATTTATTTTCAGCACCATTGTTTCCCTTTCAAACAGTTCTTGAATTTGAATTAATTCAGTTTTCTTTTGCAATGATTTTCATTTTATTCTTATTTATTCTTTTCTTTACTTTCATGTCTAGCTAAACATCTTAAGTAATGGTTAAGGGTGTGGGTTGTAGAAAGCATGCACTAGGGTAAAATGAGTTATTAATTGAAGCATGTTGAATTAGGATCTTAATTTAATAGTAACTGTCGACCGATCATCCACATGCACTAATAGGTTGTAAATTGGAAGATGAAATAACCTAAGGCTAGTTCGCATGTTCAATAGGTTAGTATTAAGTTTTTCATTCTTTAAATTGGAGTTTAGAGATAAACGTGTAACTACCGCATATGCTGCGCTGGTTGATAATTACATTGAGTTGCAACCGAAGTTGGGCTTAATGCGAACGAAAGGGGAAGTGGATATTTGTTAGGCAAAGTATGGCAATTACTACTTACCACATTTTATCCTAGGAATTGTTAGATGCATCCCATAACCTTAACCCGAACCTTACTTAGTTACTTTCGCATTTTAGTTTTATTTTCGCATTTAGATACAAAACAAAACCAAAATCTCAACACCATTCTTTTTACTTTCTTGCACGGCTCTTAGATTAATTAACTAATTATAGACATCAATCCCTGCGGAGAACAATAAAATATAAATACTTATCACTTGCTACACTTTTGACAGCGTATACTTGCGTGAATGCGATTCCAAAGCGTGAGGTTTTAGTAATAATGTCTTGTACTTAGGATTTATCATTAGTTTATTTATACCGCACCGAAATATCGCATCAATTTTTTGGCATCGTTGTCAGGGATTGATTTATTTATAATTAGTTGTATTCGTTTAAGATTAGTTCTTAATTATTAAAAAGGCTAATTACTTTTTATTTTCTAAGTGTACTGCAGAACACTGCGAAACATAGAGTATACTAGTCTACCGAGAAGAAGTCCCAATGGATCACCACAAGCAATAACAAAAGAAGATAGCCTACAATCACTTTGCAAATCAATATTGGAACAACAATATCACCTCTCCACAAACATGTTTTTATCAGCAACTAGGCTATGTGGAGGAGCCTTACACAACAGTATCCTAACTGGAAGAACCAACAGTAGTTTGGGGGAGATCATACCAGTATCTTGCATAATCAATATGGTCTACAAGGAGATCGCAACAACATGAACCTTATAGGAGAATCGAGGCGTCATGAACCTAGATATCCTATGTACAGTCGTGAGCAATCTCCCAAAGAGGAAAATATGGAGAATGAGATATGGCTAAAATTGTAGCAATGGATGAGGGAGAATGGCATCATTCTAACACTCCAGGAAACCAAATACGAGCATGAACGATCTCTGGAGGGAATATGCAAGGAAAGCGCAACCAGCAATACAAGATCAGAAGATACATATTTGAGGGCCGAAGTATTTAATGAGGCATCGACAATGGAATTTTTTGATGAGACAGAACTCTCATAGGAAGATTTCAGACTAGCCATGATCAAGCAAAAGGAAGAGGCCATAGCTCTAAGGCGCGCAGAAGAAATAAATAGAGAACAAAGGATGCGATATCAGCAGCAAAAAGAAGCTTGGGCAAGTTTCGCCACTCAAGCGATTCCAGAAGCTGACAATAAGGAAGTAGTTGTGGGAGGAAAAGAAGAAAGTTCCAATAGTGACACTGTGCAAAACCCAAGTGATGAAAGTCAAAGTGAGGATGAAAATCCTCCAACCACCAGTTTTGTGGAGGATGAACCTACAACTGAGACTGAAAAACAAAAGCATCAACCCACCAAGGAAGAGGTGATGGAGCAAGTAGTGTAGGAAACTAAATATAGTTTCAAAAGCGTTGAACCCCTAGAAATTTATTTATCGCGGGTCGATTGACAATCCACTCGCGAGGGTTTAGCATTTGCCTTGGGAAAGAGAATGTTAAGGGCTTAACCTCACTGTAATCACTAGGCAATTCCTAGTTTTAAGTATTTTAGAGGGGAGTTAGTAATAACCATTTCACTAGCTGCATACGCAATGCTTGTGCTTAAAAGTAAATCTACGGGCAATGTACCGGTAGGTTGCAGTCAAGTACTAGGGAATGGGATTTGAAGTTGAAGTTTAGTATGTGCTAATTTTCTCATGACAACTTAACTTGATTTGATTTGAATTATAATGCGAACGTTTCTTCATTAGTTAATTAGTTAGAATTAGGCGTTTCAAGCAAACTTAGGGTATCGAGTAAAATATGAATGCGGGTAAAAGATTTTATAATGCTGTTTATTCATTAATCATGCGTCGGCTAGCTACCCATGCATGCTAGCCTCCAACTTACTCGAAAGAGGAACCTAGCAGAAGATCCAGCAGGTTACGTTTAGTTTGGTACAAAGTCTTTTGCATTATTAATTGGGATTAAGGTTGATCCGGCTAGGGCATACAAAGCCCTGAGCCTATTGTGTAGAATTGCAGCAGAAGCTGGATTCTGCACCATCAAATGCAGAAATAATTGTTTGTAAGGTAATGGCTCTAAAATAGAGTCAGATTTTAGCCTGACTTTGGATCATTGTTCACGTTTATTAATTAAAATTGA
Source organism: Sechiopsis laciniata (assembly GCA_037833695.1). Lineage (NCBI taxonomy): Eukaryota > Viridiplantae > Streptophyta > Magnoliopsida > Cucurbitales > Cucurbitaceae > Sechiopsis > Sechiopsis laciniata. Next base: position 3,308,661 of record JBBMKA010000005.1, read on the forward strand.
TTGTGAGTAAGGCGAAATTAGGAATAAAAAGGTGTAATTCGCTAATGCTTACGCATTGGGGGAGTAAAATGAAAAATATCGATTATTAGAATGAAAACAACCAAAGTAGCAAGCATGGATTTCGCAAAGCTTATGTTGATTTCTGTTTTCGCAGGGTTAGCGCTAGCGTAGTAATCCTATGCGGAGAATCAAGACGCACGAGTGCGAGCAATAAAGCTCGAAATATCAAGGCTAGAAGCACTTCAAACACATAAGGAAGGAATTATCTACCAGTGAGAAGTTGACTAACCAGATAATTAAGAAACAGATTGCTAAAATCACAGGATTCCTACCTTAGACAAATCAAACACATTTGAAAGAGAAATTAAAAGAGAAATCATCGCGGAAATCGATTCTTACCATTCTAGAATATTCGGTGACTCGATGACCTAGTTCTATAAGTAGGGTGTTTTTGTAATAGGAATGATTTTTGGTCTGTCCTTGTTCTTTCTTCTGGGAGAAGTTCAGAATCTTGATCAAGACGATAATTCACTGTTTTTTTTTTAATTTTCTTTTCACTATTAGACTCATTTACTTCTGTAATACAATTCTAATATGTTTTCCATATCTTTTATTGTGTCATCTTTTGTATTATGAACTAAGTTCATTATGGCAAAACTAGGAGAAAGTGAATCTTAGTAACATGTCTTAGGAAGAAACTGAAAGGGTTCATCAAGAACATATAGATTAGGTACTTCAATATAACAGTAAGTGTTGACCGGTCATCCACACAAACTAGTAGGTTACAAATCAGAAGAGGAAATAACCTAAGTCTATTTTGCATGTTTGATAGGTAGTGTTACATCTATGATACTTTAAATCGAAGTTTAAGAATAAATGCGTAACTATTATATACTTAGTGCCAGTTGTAATTACATTTAGCCGCGATAGAAGTCGGTTTAGATGTTAAACGGAAGTGGAAGTTTGTAGGCGTAGTACGATAGAGTCCCTTACCACATGTTTCTTGGTTACTTCATTGTTGCTGAATTTCATGAGTATCTTAGTCTAGCCTTATTTTATCAATATTACTTTACTCCATTATTTATTTACTTTTATGTTTCAACCACAACCCAACTCAAATCATATTTGTGCAATTTCCATTCAATTCTAAACATCACCTTGGATAGTTTCCAGTCCCTGTGGAGATCGATAATTTACTTATTACTTGTTGCAGACCGTGTATACTTGCACAAAGTGAGATCTAGTCACACTTTAAGCATTTGGCTATTCGCTGCACATCGTAAGGGAAGTATGATTTCGGTCTCACCAAGAAATGCATACATGTTTGTTCTTTAGCCTAGTTGATTTAAAGCATTAGCATTAGCATAAATTTATTTATTTATTGAGAACAAAGCAACACCATTTTGAATTCGTTCTTGTTCTTTACATTCGACCTTTGACTTATATCGATGCGCTACAAATTCTCTGTGGGATCGATAAATTATATACTTATTACTTACTTATCTCCGACCGCGTATACTTGAGCGTAAGCAATTCCGAGTCACACTTAGCATTAGGTATGCTCCAAATTAATTATTGTACAAATATATTAGCACCTATAACACAGGTCAATGGTCTGAGGATCGGGCCTATCAATGAAAAGTTCTTAAAGAAATTTTATGCTTAAATGATGTAAAACTCCTTGGCGTACGAGTATAAACTGCAAGCTACTCCTAACCCGTATGAGTAAAAAAGGTGAACACCCCCAAAATTTAAAAGAATATAATAATAATTGAACTACGTTATGACTTATTCCTTTCCTTATAAAAGGGTCCGTATGCATCTTAAAAGAAATTTTAAGTTTAGTCTTTTTTTCTCAACAAAAAAATATCCCCAAAGAAATTCTTCATCGCATTAAATTTGAGGTTCATTGAGCATACAAATTTAGCATACATGTTTCATCCAAAACTAAAGGATATCTAAGCAGCTCAAAATAAATGTTGAGTTCAGTTGCATTCATTACGAAAAAAAAAAGATAAAAGAAAATTGACAAATGATAAATTTGAGTCAATTACAAAGAAATATGTAAAAGAGATTTGGTAAAAAAAAATGGCAGTTGAATCAGGGGTCCCATCTGAAATCCTTCAACTCTTGTCGTGCATAATTTATTATCCTGCGTAACATCTCCAAGTTGTTGATGTCTCCATAAAAAAAGGGTGTGAGCATTTTCAATATCATTGACAATTTGTTGTTGTGCCGATTCTTCCCGTATTAATTGAACTAAACAATTCTCTTTCTCGGTGATTGACTTTGAGACTTCTTCTTGGTTAGATCTTAAAGTCTTGATTTGGGCTTCCAATCTTTTTTCCTCTTGAATTAACATCTAGCGTCGATGAATAATTTTATTCATCTCTACCATTGTGCTATTTTGGTTGCTTATCATGATGCCCAAAATAGTTTTTTCCTCTTCTAGCTGACAGTTCTTACTTGCAAGGGTAAGTTGAGAAGAATGTGATTGTTCCAACCTGTTGAACTCTTCAACCTTACGAAAATATTTTGTCACATAATTTTGAAGATAAGGGAGGTTAGTCTCACAAGTCATTGAAATGCCTTGAAACATTGTGTCCACGTACTCAGTAAGATAAGATAGTTTTCTAAATGGTGTTTTCACTATCCTCTCACATATGTTATCTCATATGGCTAACACAGTCCTTTTATATATAACTAGCAAATTATTATTTGCACAAACATGAGGAATCTCACTATGAGCCAATGATGGCTTCCTCAATTGTAAAGTAGGCTCTTTTAATGGTGGCGTCTATTTCAACTGCGGTGGTGGCGTCTCTTTCAACTGTGGTGCCACTATTAACTCCAATGTTGCTCTAGGTTCTTCCATCACTTCATTAGTTGTAGGTAGAGAAAATAAAGCCCCAACTTTATCTACTAAAGTCTTTGGGTTTTCCATACATACAACTATAGAGTTAAATTGATTAGGGCTGGTTTGTGATTCTGAGCTATTTTGTCCTATTTCTTCAATAATGATACCATCCGGTGGTGTTTGCAAAAAAATAATAACAATAATAATAATAATAATAATTAAATCAAGTGAGGATAAACCACTAAAAATAGGAAGAGGCAATGAAAGAATATTAAAAAAAAAAAATGAGTTGAGGATCTAACCAAGGTTGTAGGAAAGTCAGGAAACGTTGAAGCATAAAAATCTGTAGCACTTGGAGCCCCTTCTAATATATCTTCGAAGTCTAAAGGTTGTTTTGATTTCTTTTGCCTTTTCTAGTGTCAATCACTATGGCTACTATGACTTGCATCATCATATTTATTGGAAAATTTTAAAGGATCAAACATGCAACAAAATTTCCTTTAGTTTCTTCGACAGTTGCTTTTGGAAATTTAGGCTTTGTAGGAAGAGTGACATTTGCTATCTACTAACTTTTTTATATTGTCTAGAAGATGGCTTCCAATTTTTTCTAGCCACCATTTATGATAGCGCTTAGTGACTTGGTTGTTCGGATTTATTGCAAGAGTAGGGAGATATACTTGAGACATTGTTTTTGTTTTGGTACATATTATCCAAGTGCGCAATACATCATTTAAGTTAGCTACATGAATCTCTGCAGTCAAGTATTTTGGTATATTTTGACAGAATCAAAACTGTCTGCTGAATCGACAAGGATTATAAGCCTCGATGACTAAATTGGGTCCACAACATGATGATAAAAATCTTAAGCGATGATCTGCTAATTTCTGATGCGATTATTTATAAATAATGAATGAATTCTAAGCTTAACCTATTGCTTAGTATTGGCTTCAGAATCGTTTTCACGCAAGTATACGTTGTAAAAAATGCAGCAAGGGATAAGTACTCATTTTTATCGTTCTCCATAGGGATTGATGTCTATAATTGATTTTACTAACTTAAGAATTATGCTAGTATGTAAAAAGAGTGTTGGTGATTGTTTGGGTTTTTTAGAGCGTAGGTAAAGATGCGGATGGAGAAGATGTTGATCATGCGATAATGGTAATTTAGATTTCATGCTTTCCTATTCGAACGAGCACTTTCGTACTCATTGATTTATGGCAACCCAGTTTCCGCTGTGATTCTTCATACTTAACTCTGGGTGACGCATGCGATAGTAAGGTTATTCCTAATTCCTTAACTGGTGCAAGAGACCTCACATCAAACCTATCGTAACATACTGGATCATCCAATAGTTTCTTCCGAGTTCACTGATGGTTAGCATACGTGGGTAGCTAATCAATGCATACTTAAAATAAATTGCAACAGTATAAAATCTGACTACCCGCAATCCTAACATGCATTCTACATACGATTCTTATCAATGCTTCTAACCTAATGTAACATAGAAATGAGTAACAAGTGATAATGAAAATTTTGAAATATCATTGCTAAAAGTTAGCTACAGATCTATGAACTACTCCTAATTATAAAAGAAATAAGCAAGGAATTGGTGCGGCTGTTGAAGATGGGCAGACTCCTTATCAATGGATTTACGAACACCGTCCAATTACCTTCTTCTCATGGAGACTATCCCTAGTGAATTGACTGTTGGCCAACCGACCAGCTCATCCATTATAGCTTCGCGCCTTCTATATATAGAGGTGATTTACTTAGCTAGCAAGTTTGGATGAGATAGAATATCCTGATAAATGCTGAGATCTTCTGATTATTGCTGGAATTTCTTGATTAACGCTGAATTTAATGGTTTGGTTGATTTTCTGTTCTTTCCTTATTGGCATGATTTTTCGAATGCGACTGCCTTATGAATGCGTTATGTGCTTTTGCCTCTCGTTGTTCGCATCTAGTTTGTTCTCCAGGATCCTAGTTCCGCGCTCCTATAGTGTATAACATTTATTAGCATAATTTATTCATTCTTTTACTTTAAAACGCAATGTTTTCCCTTCTTATGCTTAATAATTGATGCGTGCGACTTCTACCAGTTTTACTCATAATTTTCTCTTAACTATTCAATTATTCCCCCCGAACCTTAGTAAAATGCATAATAAAGTAGCCTAATTTTTGCTCTATTTGAGAGCTATCAAGCGAATACTTATAAAGAAAGATGAATACTGATAACTCTCAAGAATTGAGAGTTAAAGTAGCTTAAAAGAACATATTTTATTTAGAATTTGCTATAATGAAGTAATTTAATATTGAATTTCGCTCCATCATACCAATGTTATGATTCAGCGAAACATCCTTTAGTTTTCTGATTAGGATGCATTTTAGAGGTTCGCAGCAGCGAAATATGCTTGAATGTGTGCAAATTTGTAAGTGTTTAAAGAATTGATATTTTCTAGTTTGTTTGCAGCATTCCTGATGGAGCGAAGCAAAATTCGCACAAGATGTTGTTCGCTAAAGCGAACGGTAGCACCCAACGCACAGTCGAAGCTTTTCACATTGCAGCAAAGAGATTGAAGTGCCTTCAATTTTGCCTAAGCGAAGTTGATTCTGGCAAAACCGTTGTACTGAAGATCGTGTAGCAGAGCATCTTTTGGCAGTTCCAGAGCAAAGAATGTCAGATGTTGTCCAAAGGGGACAATGGATAGTGGAGCAGAGAAGTCAGAGCCTTGTCGCTTGAGCTGTAGTATAAATAGAGGCATTCTCCGTCAGAGCAAAGAAAACACGCACTCGAGAGAGACCACAACTCAGGAGAGATCACCCACTCTTGGGTCGATCCTCCGTCGAACTAAATTTTGATCAACTTTCCTTAGTTTAGCCATAGTTTAGTTGTTTCTTCCGCATTTCTAGTTGTTCTGTAGTTTAGCTTTAGCATAGTTGTAATTAGCCGGAGTTGCAAAGACTTCATCGAAGCCAAATCAGAATTGCTGTCTTTACGAGTCCGACCAGGCTTCTTCTAAACTTTGTTTCTCCTTTTATTGTTTTCGTTATTTCTGTTTTAGCACTATTTGTAACAAATACTATTATTTGGTATTTTAAGGAAGATGAACTTTGGTTTTTATTTCGCTTTGCTTTTACTTAACGTTATGAGTAGCTAAGTTCGTCATTGGAAGGAAGTAGGCAAGTAGGAGACCTTCGCCTAAGTGAAGTGTTAGCGAGATGTTAACTATTATGCATGTTGTGTTAATTCATAATACATTTCATCTGACAACCACTTGTATACCTCTGTTTCGCGTTCGAAAGAATAGAAATAGAGCGAAATTGCATGTCATGACATTAGGTTTTGCTAAGTACCCTGCTTGCATATAAAATGAACACTTAGAGATAAGGTTCGCCTAATGCTGTTTTGCTTAGTTTTAGCGTAGTTTGAGTT
>JBBMKA010000005.1:3315050-3327105 GCA_037833695.1 Sechiopsis laciniata
AATACTTACATTTATATTTGAAATGTTTTAAGGATGTTGACTTTTAAATACTGGCCAGGGTTTCATTTAATTACTTATGAAATGTTTGAATTTGTTGCAATGGCATGTTTCGGTTTTACCTATTTAAACTGTTTTAATCTCATGCATGCTGAGTAAGGACTAGGTTTAGGACTACTTTTGGGTCGGGTCCTTACAATATGGCTCGATTTTAGGACGTGGTGGAACGATGATTTTGCCTAAGCTTGATGCCGGATCTTCAACTCCTTTTTTAGGATCCATATCAGTGATAATTTCCAATGAGAAAAAATGAGAAGATGATAATCAGAGATTGAAGGATTTTCTTGAATCAGAATGTGCGTATAATTGGCACTCTAATACCATATTAGCTGAAAATCAACTTTGGAATCTTGCAACGAAAAAGAAAATTCAGAAGAACTTGCTTTATTATTTGAACATTAATGAAGCAAAAGTACATTACAGAGAGTAAGGCGAGAGCTTATAAAGAAGTGTGAAATATCCAAACAATTTCTCTTTAAAAAAAAACTTCAGCTAATTACAAATATATCCCTAATTATAAATGACCTAAATGTCCTCGTATGATATTTTAATAAATAATTTTCATACTAGGAAAAAGTAAACTTGAATAAAAATATGTTTTGATACTGGTTTTCACATAAATTTTATTAAAAAGCATTTTTAATAGAATTTTATTAAAATTTTAGTTAACCTATTTTCAAACTCTTCGATCCCAATTTACAAAAGAGTATAACAATTAAAGCTACAACTAGCTGTTAGATTCGAATTTTCTACTTCAAATATGGTTGTAATAAAAAAATCAAACAAATATATATATTAGAAATAATATAAAAACCAAGAAATTAACTTACCATTTTGAGAGAACCTAACCTGATGATTTGAAAGGTAGGCTTATCCATCTATAATTTTTGGGAGGCAGATTGGTAGACTATCATTCTCTATCTATTCATGTTGTTTGTATGAATTTTATGTGTATTGAAGGAAGAGCCACTGTTGGGGGTTAAGACATAGCAAATTGAAAGCCATTTGAGAACTCAGAACAAAGTTTAGAGGCAAAATGTGATGCTCGGCTTGTTTGTAACGTTGTTTCATAAGATAACTAGGGTTTTTAATTTTGTAATGGCAAGAGATTTTGTATTGATTGCATTAGATTCTGTTTGAATGCCTTGTCATTATTTGATAACTTTTCGACAAAATCTTTTCTAAGATCCAACCTAACCAATCCATAAACATTTTTAATTGTTCAAATTCAAGTGCAAACTACTTGAACAATAAACTAATCAATCACAAAGGCTGAATTTATTTAAAAATAATAAACCCACAATTGAACCGGGATTGATTTTGTTGAACATTTTTAGGCTCCGTTTGATAATCATTTAGTTTTTTGTTTTTGATTTTTGAAATTCAAGTTTATTTTTACTCAAACTTCCTAGTGTTCTATCTTTCCTACAATACATCAATCTTTCTTTAAGTAAGTATGTGAATGCTAGTCAAATTTCAAAAAAAAAAAAACAAGCTTTTTTAAGTTTTTTTTTTGTTTCTAAACTTTAGTTTGATTTCAAAGAATATAGCTAAGATGTGGGCATCCATGTAAGAGAAAACATATGATAAAATAGTTGTTGTAAATTTAAATTTCAAAAACCAAAAATTAAAAACAAAATAATAATCAAACGGAGCTTAATTATCAAATTTCAATTTGGACATGGCAGAGTGCTTGTCACTCCAAAGGTCAAGTGGGGGATAAATGAACCAAAAACAACATTTGAATAAGAGGGGATAGTAAGAGTATGAAACATGGTTAAGATAATCTTAAAACAGTCCATAATTGTTCTGCATATTAAAAGGTGCGCCTTTTTCAGTGGCTTAAAAGTTAAGGACCTTACAAAATGTGGATGTGTCCATTGTGGGGCTAAGAAAAACGATAGTTCCTCGAGAAGTTATTGTAATATCGCAGTTAGTCCCTAAAGAATGGCTTCATTGGAAAAAACTTAGGTCAACTCGAATTTTGACATGATTGTAGTGCAACATTTCTCAATTAAAAGTAAACACAAAATAATTTGTCTTCCTAAATCTTTTTTATGTCCATCATTTATAACATACCATAATTATTGGTGAGTCTCACCCATTAACTAAATACAACTTAAACAAGTCCATACAAACAAGTCATGCCACACTTGAGATATATGTATCACTAAATTGAGAGACAAAACAGGATTTTATAGATCAAACGTTCATTACATTGACAAAATGATCATCACAAAACCAACCAGAAAAGAAAGGAGAAATTTACCACCAGGTCTGACAATCCCACCCTCAGAAAACACCCTATCTTCTGCACAAGCACAATGATAGAAACAGCATTAAATAAACTAAGTGATTATCAAATGGACAAAATGTTGTTTTTAATGGAGAGTTCAGAAACTTACTGCACTCAAGAAGATGACATATGCACCTCAAACCCACTCCACAATGTCCATCAGGCCTCTCACACTCATTACACAGATTAGGAAAATGGTCAGGAATATCAAAGGAGATAACGGTTCCCATTTTATATACATTTCTGAGCTCAAAACCAGAGGAGTTTCTGTAAGCCCTTGTGTAATGAGAGCACCCCAAGTGATTTGGATGGAAGCTCTTGTTCAACTTTCCAAGATCCTCAAAGATCAAACAAGATTCTTTTGAGGATTCTGGTTTTGGGTTTTGTAAAGGTTCAAACTTGGCTAGATTGGTGCAGTTTTGGGAAGATTGAAAGAAGGGTTTTGTTGGGTTTGGGCAGTGGAAGAGGAGGAGTGAGTTGATGAGGTTTGGTGGAGAAGGAAGCCCTAGAGATAGAAGTGAAGGAGAAACAAAATTGGTTGATGAAGATGAAGAAGGAAAGTGAGAGATTATGAGAGTTTTGGTGATGTAATCAATTTTGGAGATGGGGAAAAGGCCAATTGAAGTTCTGAAATACAGATTGTGAGATCTGCAGAGAATCATATGGTTTAATGGGAAGGACCCAGTTGGATTGGAGCTCAGAAAAGGAGGTTGAATTTGGATTTTACCACAAGAAATTGGATCAGTTTTCTGAGAAATTGAAGAACAAAAGAAGAAATTTAGAGACAGAAAACAGAGTAAAAAATGATAATTCTGGATTTTCTGCATTTTTTTCCCTTTGTCTTCTCTGGTTGAGTTTCTGAGTTGATGTGTTTTATGGCAACCGATGAATACAGAGCAAGAGGGGAATCAACTTTTGGTTTCTTTTTTTGCTTTTTGATGGTCTCTTTGATCGAGGCTTCTTTGGAATCCAAAACAAAAGAACATTTTTCAGTTTTATTATTACAATTTACATGAGATTTCATTTTCTTCATTCATATCTGTCACTTTCACAAAAAATTATTAAGTCTTTCTTCTTTTATAGATTCCCGCTAAAAGATGGAAACAAAAGCAAAAAATCAAAGCTGAGAGCATCATAAGGCTAATCTATGGAGCTGGGATATGAATCAGATCCAGCATCTACAGATTTGGCTTTGACTGTTGTGTTATTTCAAAAAAATAAAAAATAAATTAAAAAAGAGAAGAAAAGCAGCCCAGAGTTTTTATTATTATTATTATTATTTTTTGAAATACAATAGTTTTTATTCTAGTGCATGGTTGTGTTATTTAAATTTGAGACTTTTAAGACTTTCATTTACTTCATCCCTTACCCCAAAGAAAAGCTCATTTACACCACTGTATTATCTTCATTCTAGTAAGTATTTGTCATAATATATCTCAATAAAGTTTAGTTTATTAGATTAATAATGATGACTTACCTCGCATTACACAATAAGGTAAACATGTCACAAGAGAGTAAACTAGTTGAATGAAATAAGAATTTATACTTTTTTTTTGTAAACCAAAGTTTTTCAGATCCATCTTCCTTTTTTTTCCTGAAAGAAGATCCATCTTTCTTGTCCTATCAACCAATCAAAATTTTTGTACCACCTCATTGACATTATATGTCAACATGCTATACTAACATTTAAGCAACCTTATAGTCTCCCTGACTTTATCATGAATATCTAAAATTTTGTTGAATTTGTTAAGACTTAATTAAAACTTAAACAAGCATCTAAATTTGTAATTTAGGAGTATCATCCGTTCATCTAGCCAAGTAATTAGAGAGCTTCCAACAAAAGATTGATTTAAGACAACATAATGGCAGACAAACCATGTAGAATGGGGCCTCCTATGTTTGAACAAGAGTGGATAATCTCATTCTCCTGGACAGCAATTATCAATCAAGGAAATTAAAGAAACATAGAAAAGTTCATATTAGACCAATAAAGGAAGCAAATGCATGGACCACTTTCTTCCCACTTAGAAAAAGACTTCACTTTCCATGATTCTCAAAAGCAAACAGAAGAGTACACTACATACTGCAAATAAAACATAAGAGAGTACGATATTTTTTAACTTAGGATAATGCCATACTGCCTTTTAAATCTCTTAGCTAGCTCATGCAGATGCCGGAGCAGTTGCGGGTGCTGCTGGTACTGGTGGTGGCAGAGGTGTGGATGTCAACACCGGTGGCGGAGCAGCTTCCGATGCTGGTTCCAGTTCCGCTGCTGGAGGTAGCGGTGGTGGCGGTGGTGGCGGTGATTGAGATGGTGCAGGTGGCTTGAGAAGAAGAGATGGGAAATCGAGGACTATAATCTTATCAATGGCTGCAGTGAAGGTGGGGCAGAACTCAAGATGCTTAGGATGGGCAAGAAATGAAGAGATGGCTTCTTTGTCATCAAATGTCATTGAGAAGACGTGGGTGAAGCCTTGTGTCAGCATGTCTTGGCCTTCCACATCATGTCCCCTGTCCAACCCAAACACAAGGTGTATATATTTGCATGACCCAGTTCAAGTTCCAAAGATTAACACACTAATTCTGTTTCTAAAGAAGGTGTTTTCAGCATGCAGCAGTAGTATATCTCTAAAAAAACCATCACCATTCACAAATATTCTAGCTAATCAAGTGTCAACTCTTTATAAGGCATATTTGGCAAATTTCTCAATTTTGAAGCATAGCTAAGAGTTCAATAAGTATGCAAATGATTATAGTTAAGCATGAAATCACATAATATACTACAACAAAAAAGATAGATAGTGTGCAAAGAGTAATACTTAGGTACTTAGCGTTAAGGACTCAACCTTTCTTACCCTCTCCTCTGCATGGCGCATTTATGGCCAAATTTTATTTACTTTCTTTTTTTAAAGTTTTCTTTTTCTTTGTGGGTTTAATAAAATTTGTGGCCAAATGTAGAAGGTAAAGAGGGTTGGGTCCTTACCGATGAAAACCCAAGTATTAATCGAGTATAAAAGGATAAGAGGATTGAAAAGGGAAGGAAGAGGTCATTATAGACTCTTATACAATCCAGTAACCAAGAAGTTATAGGTTCGAAATCCTCCGATCTCCAATGTTGTTGAATTCAAAAAATGAAAAGAGAAGGAAATGATACCATTCAAAGGAGTTGACAGAGTCAATATGAGCAACCACCTTCTCCACTTGGTTCACAATCTCATCCACAACCACACCCTCCTTAAACTTGGCAATGACAAGGTGCTTGAACTGGGCCATGGAGGTCTAGCAAAAGCAAACAAACAGACTCAGAGGCTCACTCAGTTCACAAGTGAAAAGGGGCAATGGAAGAGCAGAATATATAGAGAGAGGCATTTCGTCGAACAGCTTAGGGTCGAGATGAGGGGTGACTTGTGTGCCCACGTTGCATAATTTGTTTGGGGTTTGGCCTTTTGAGCAATCAGTGATCTAAAATGGGAATCGCCTGCTTTTGTGTTTATGTGTTGTTGCCTGAGTGAATTAAAGGAGAAAGGGCCCACAAGTCGGCCGCTTCGGCGCTGAGCCGCACGGTTGCTTGCACCTGTCCTCCCCTCTTGCTTTTGTCTCCTCCATGGACCCTCTTCCTTTCTCTCTTCTTCCCCAATAATTTCCCCTCAAATTATTAATTCCAAACTTTCATAACTGGTTTACAAAAAACCCACAACAAATGTAACCTAATTGTCGGTTACTCATGATATGGATAAGCTATTGCCCTCTAATACTTCAAAACGTTTCTTTGTTTGTTAGTTTTTTTTCTTCTTTTATTTAAATTTTAATCCTTTGGAATTGTTTTAAAACAGCTATTTCATCACTCTCCATTAAAATGAAGATACGATGTCTTTCAAAAAAGATAATAATAATAAATGAAATAAGATATAATGTTAAGAGTAATTGAACAATAAGTTTTGAGAGGGAAGGTAACCCTTATTTGTTCAATTAAGTTTTGAAAGGGAAGGTAACCCTTATTTCCTACCAGAAAATCATACCGTGTTACGCCTTAAAATTATAACTCAATTCAATTAAAGATTAAAAAGTAAATAGTTAAATAAAATTTAATATGATAAATGAATATTTATTTCTATAATATTGTATTTCTAATTTGATTTTTCTAACAAAAATTCTTACCAATAACACTTCATTTAAAATTATAATTATTTTGAAATTTTTTTAACACATGCTTCATTTACTTATAATTTTGAAATAAAAATATATATTTGTGTTAAATATGTCCCATTATGATTAAAAATTTAAACAAAAAATAAGTAAACTATTAAATTTTAAATTATAGTCTACCAACTATTAAAAACCTTTGAATAAAAAAGAAAAAAAAAAAAACAAAACAAAACACTTACATTCTTGATACATACATACACTTGCACTTAATTTCAAATGAAAGTACCTAATTGTCATTGAAAACAACTTTACTACAAAAAAAAAAAAAAAGAATCTTTATTTTTACATATTTTTTATAATTATAATCTAGTAATTTCTACTTTTAGTTATAATTATAAATTTATTGTTATTATTATTATGTTAAAAATAAACCGAATAAACCAACAGAGTTAACCAACACATTCAAAATTATGTTTATATATTTGGTTGTATTTTAAATTTATATTCAATTTTTATTGAAATTTTATATATGTCATTTTTATTTGTGTTATTTGTTTAGTATTATTTTTCAATGTGAAGTAGTTGGATGTTGAAATTTAATTAGATATTTTAATTACTTTTTATATTTCAATCTCGTAGTTTCGTATTGAAATTTTCATTGAAAAATTATGAGACAAAAATTACATATATTCTACTCAATAAAATGAACATAACTCATGAAAGAAAAATATTAAATATTTGATAGCAAATACATTCTAACAAACACCGTAAATAAAATAACAAAAAAAATTAAATAGTAATTAAAAGAATCTAAATTCCTAACTATACATTGATTTTTTAAAAGAGATTTACTCACTTGATAATTTGTCAATCAAATATGTTACCCAACTTTATAAAAGTAGAATTGTAAGGTCACAAAAACGAATTCAAGATATAGATTTTATAATATTGCATTACTTGAATGTAACAACAAAATTTTTAGATGATTGAAAGATTAAAGAGTTTTTTAAAACAATTGAATCGAACTAAAGAAAAGATTTAGATTATTGAGTTGGTGAAAAAATGGTAAAAAAAACTCATTTGTATAGATAGAAGAAATTAGATGTTACAAAACTTTTGAATTCATAACTTATAAAACTTAATCATATTAATGGGAAAAAAACCTTTATTATTCCAACATTTGAGATAAAGCTTAGTCCATTTATTATTTAAATTGAATAACCTCTTTTTATATAATTAATGATTAATGAATAATAAAATTAGTTAAAAATTAAAAAGTGAATGGTTAAATAAAATTTAGCAGGATACATGAATATTTTTTCAATTATAACATTGTATTTCTAATTTGATTTTTCAAACAAAAATTCTTACCAATAACTCTTCATTTGAAATTTTGTTAACACTTACTTCATTTACTTGAAATTTTAAAATAGAAGTATAATTTTGATAAACATGTCAAACTATAATTAAAAATTAAAAAAAAAAATGGAAGTAAACTATTAAATTAAAAATTTAAATTATAGTCTACCAACTATTAAAAACTACGATTTTTTTTCTTTAGAAATAAAAGAAAAAGAAAAAAGCAAAGCAAGGCCCTTGCATTCTTGATACATACATATACTTAATTTCAAATGCAAGTGAAATTAATTTTCATTTTGCCTATACTTTCAGTTTACAATAAAAAACAACATTACAAAAAAAAAGGTCTTTATCATGTTTATATATCTTGTTGTATTTTAAATTTATACCTGATTTTTATAGGAATGTTTTGGTTTGTTTTATGTTTAAATTTAATTATTTAATTAAATTGAAATTAAATAGTCATGGATAAATTATTCTTGTTTGGTGAGAAGACATAAGATCTTATGATACATATCTCATGAAATTGATATAATTCGATTTGCGATCTCTTTTGAGTAATCACTTAGATAAAATAATATTTTTTTTCAATGTGAAGTAGGTTTGATGTTGAGGTTTAATAAATAATTTTAATTACTTTTTATATTTCAATATCGTAGTTTTGTATTAAAAAATTAATTGAAGAAAATTATATGGCAAAAGTTGCTTATATTCTACTCAATAAAATGAACATAACTCATGCAAAAAAAAGTTATAACCAACACTTGATTGCAAATGCATTCTAACCAACATAGTAAATAAAATAACAATAAAAACTAGATAGTAACTAACCAAATCTAAATTCCTAAATATGCACTCATATTTAAAACAAATTTGATCACTTGATAATCAACATATCAAACATATTACACAACTTCATCAAAGTAGAGTTGTAAAGTCACAAAAACATATTCAAGATATTGCTTCTATAACATTGCATCACTTGGATGTAGCTCCAAAATCTTGAGATGGTTGAAAAATTGAAGCGTCTTTGGGAACAATTGAATTGAGTAAAACAGACTAAAGAAAATATTTAGATTCATTCAAGAATTGGTGTAGAAATGGTGAAAAACACACATCTTTATAGGTAGAAGAAGTTAGAGATTACAAAACTTTTGAATTCTATAACTTATAAAATTTAATCTTATTAATGGAAAAACATTTATTATTCCAACCTTATAAAATTCTAGCTAAAGTATATCTCGACTCATGCACTCCGTATTTCTAGTGAAACAAAAACTAACCTCGCATACTGTATCGTCATCGCAGTTTCTTATAAACCAACCGATGACGATTTTCGGCAACCAAGTACTCACACTCTTGTAGATGGAGACAACAACGAAACAACGCCACCGTCACACCATCCCGTAGATGGTTTGATCACTAGAGTAGAACATTGAAGCTAAAGATGCAAACTCATCGTTGTACTGGTGACATTGAAGATTTAATGGTCAAAATTCAATTTTTGCGTCGTTATTCCCTCCTTGAGATTCACAGTAGTCGAACACAAAGACCGAATGAAATCCCTAATTTTTGTTGTTGTGGAAACTCATATAAAGACTGTATTTATTTTATACTATGCAATTATTATTATGTTACATTATTGATTAATTCGACATAAATACGTTGAATACACACATACATGTTCTTAATAAAAGTATTAATAATTGTTAAGGAACAATAAGAACCGTATTGTTGTAATACCATATTCAATTTTTTTTTTTTTTTTTTTGAAATGAGTAACAACAAACATGTTAATCTAAATATTGTATTTGTAATACTTATAACATTAATACGCCTATTGTATTATAATACTTATACCATTAATACTACAATGGTATTATAATGTTCTTAATTTAAATAAGTTGTATTAATACAATTACTATATTAATACCTCTACGAATCATTTAATATAGACGGTATTAAAATAAATATCCATTAAACCAGATTATAATAATTATACCATATTATCAAATCAAGTAATATTGTATTAGTTATTAATACGAATAATACTATACTGTACAACATAAGTGACGATATTTTTGTGAATAAATTCATCTTTAATTTAGGTTTTGTTTTAAAAAGAAGAAAGAGAATTAGAAAAGAAACCGATAAAATGAGAGTTATCAGACGGAAATGATGAAGAACAGTTTTAGCGAAGGGAATTGGAAAGTTTTTACAAATTTCTTTTTTTGGTTAATAATAAATTCCAACTTATAATAAATAATATTTAATAAGAAGGGTGTGAATGTAATTGCCTTATAATCTAAATTTATAAATTCATTATTGAAAATTACATTTACTAATATTTTATTTGGAGTTTAGTTTTGCAATTATTTTCTATATTGAGTCTATTTCTAAAAAAATGCTCTTTTTTTAATTACTTCTCTATCTAAAGTCCATGAACCAAGTATATAAAAATATTAAATTGTTTTTATAGTTAATATTCCTAAAAAAAATCTTGATTTCTAAAATCTGTTATGAAGTCTCGAAATATTTAAGAGTGTGAATTTAAGGGGGAGATTGTGTTTATGAATTGTAAAAAGGATTTACATTGAGCATTTATTAATTACTTTAAAAAAATTACATCTAAACGAGTTATTGTAACTACTGAAAATAAGTCTTCAATTACTAACTATTCAAAATAACTCTCCATTTCTAATCATTCATTTCTAATTATTTATTTTTTACTACTAAAAATAACTCTTCATTTATAACCATTCATTTATAACTACTTCAAATAGCTCATTTTTAACCCACTCATTTTTAATAATTCATCTTTAACTACTTAAAATAATTTTTTATTTCAAATTTACGTCCAAACAAGTTATTGTCTCGAACTCCTCTACAAAAAACTTGCATCCAAATTTGTTGGTGCAATTTCTCCATAAAAGTCTACATCCAAACAAGTTACTACAAAAACCTCAATTTTTTTTTATCAAAATAACTCTTCATTGGAAACTTCATCCAAAAATCTCATAGAACTCCAACCCAATTATTTTTAACATTATTTATCTTCTTTTTTTAAAAAAAAAGTTTTCGAAAACAAAATAAATAATTTATACTTAATGACAGTTAATGATTGTCATAATTGTTTGACGTTTACTAAATCTCATAATAGTAGATAACTAAAAATATTACGTTTTTTTCAACAAAAAATATGTGTTTTAAAATTCATTAATTTTTTTCTCCAATTTTTACTGTAATCGTGGTGTCAACGGTATCTCAAAGTTACTAAACATTGTATCTCTCGGAGAGAAATTTGAGAGAAAGATGGTTTATAAACAAATTTCATGTTTAAGGGTAAAAAAAAACTTATTCAAGCTAAGGGTATAATCTAAACACATTCTAAAGTTTAGGAACATATTGATTTGATTATTATTTTTTGTTTTAAAAAATTAAGCGTAAGCATACAAATAACACTAAGTCACTAACATATATAATTTGGTTTGTTATTTGTTATTAAAAACCAATATAGTATCTAGAAAAAAACAAGTACAGTTTTCCCAACTAGTAAAATAAAATTTTAAGAAGATATTTTTTAGAATTTGATTAAGAATTCAAATATTTAAGAAGATACTTTTTGTTACTTTTTTTTATTGATCAAAATCACTTTTACAATTCTTCAAAAACAAAATCGTTTGATAACCATTTGGTTTTTTGTTTTTTTTTTTTTTGAAATTTAAACTTATTTTTACTCAAGTTTCATACAATGTACTCCATCTATTCTAAAATGTATTCATCTTTTTTTCAATAGTAGGTGAATACTAACTAAAGTAAGGTAAGATATAGATATCCAAGCAAGAAAAAAACAAAAACAAAAACAAAAACAAGTTTTTGGAAGTTACTTTTTTGTTCTCAAATTTTGGTTTGGTTTTTTAAAATATAGGTAAGATATAGATATCCAAGCAAGAAAAAAACTAGAGTAGAGTAGTTGTTGTAGGCTTAAATTTCAAAAACCAAAAACTGAAAATAAAATGGTTATCAAACAAGGTCAATTTTGAAAGAGATCAAAACTCAACTGTGAACATTTACATGTACTACAACAAGTGGAATAGATGACACTCATGTCAAATAAAACTAAAGAGAGAAAAGCAATAAAAGTGTCATAAATAAAAATGCGCGTTTTATGACACTTTAGTAGAATCATAGTATCAA
>JBBMKA010000005.1:3333375-3357573 GCA_037833695.1 Sechiopsis laciniata
TGCCTTTGTACTCACCCTTATTTTCTATGGTTTTTCCACCAGGTAACTTGGGACAGCACCAGGACGGCTAGCGGAGGTAGCTGATTGATCATGGAAGATGTTGGCTTCACTCTGTTTATGCTTATGTTTTATTCATTTTGATTCGGCATGTAGTCGGACACGGAGTCCGTAGGATTTGCATTTAGAACGTGATAATATGATTTTGAATGTTTTGTATTTTTGAATATTTTGATCATGCCCTGGCCGGAGTTGTTTTAAATGTTTTGAACAGGGATGTTTAAATGTTTATAAACAGGTTCCGTGGGTTTTAAATGATTCTTTTATGCAAGTTATATTTATTTTAAGATTTTTATTATCTTTTAAGCATGCATGCTGAGTAAGGACCAAGGTTAGGACCATTTTTTTTAGGTCGGGTCTTTACACTGACTCTCATGGAGATGCAACCAACTGACTCCCAACAAAGTCGCAACCACGACTGAACACCAAGGGTTCAACTCTACACGCTCTAACTCTAACCTCTTACCCATCTCTCGGGTAAACTTAGGGAATGATACTCTCGATCATTCCTCACACATCATTTCTCTCGTGGCCATCGGACTACCAACAATACGAATCACTTGTGCTACATGATCAAGTGTTCCAACTGACATGTTCGGTGCAACATCTGAAGAAACATTCTGAACATCCAAGGAGATCATAAGAATCACCTGCACAACAGTGCGAACTGGGCCTAAACCTAGGCCTGCACCCAAACTTGGTGCTAAACGAGCATTCTCCAGCCACATCATGAAGTGCTGCTAAAACAAAACTCTAGGCCCTGCTACAAATAGGCCAACAAGGTCACAACTTCTAGTGACGGTAACACCGACAACTCGTACAAGAACTCCAGACTCATCAATCTGGCCTTTGGCATCTCGTCCATCGGATATGCTCAAGATCTACTCCTGAATCTCTGCTCGATGTTCAATAAACATCTCTCTAACCACGACTCTCATGGCTGCAGCACTGTGTCAGCTGAGCTATCTATGCCCGAGACTCCTCTCGCTGCGCTGCCAACTGCGCCTGAGTCTCCGTTCGCTGTTGAGCAAACAAACCGACCATTATCTCTCCTGGCTGAAGCAACTCTGCTCCAGGAATCTCACTCTGAGGCAAGGTAGGCTCTACCCCCCCCCCCCTCTCGACAAATCAACAGTCGGGGCCAAAGGTGGCCTGCGGATCTGGTCAACCCTGGACGTGATCTCATCTACAGCTGGCTCAGCTCCAACGGCTCAGTTGGCTGTACCAAACATCCCTACTCCTCTATGTGTGACCGGCACACTGGCGATCCATACATAATCACAAAACTAGTCCACACTTAGACTGTCACTGCCAACAACAGGTAACATGTGTATACTAGATGCTAGTACTGTAAACAAAACCCTTAGCAAAAGAACTTTTGACATAGCTGACGGCCGTGGAGTGTTGATGATCATGGGGACAAAAGACCTAACTCAGTAGGTCAGTCTACAGAATCTATGACTCTGAGCTCTGATACCAACAGTAAGAACCCGACTCTAAAATGGTCATAAAACTGGTTCTTACTCAAAATGGCATGGTTCAATACGTTAAAAATTAAAACTTAGCGACAACTGTAAGTTAAACAAATGCCAATTTATTCAAACAAAACCGTTCACAAATAAAACATAGTTAAGCCTCTGGCCAGAGTTATTCAAACAACTTCAAAACATGAAATCCTTTATAAATGAAACTATTCTGCATGCTTATTAAAGACAACAAATAAATTTTGATAGCGAACGCCAATGACCAATCCAGCTCCTCCTCTAGCCATCTCGGTGCTGTCCCAAGTTACCTGGTGGAAAAACCACAGAAAATGAGGGTGAGTACAAAGGCACTCAGTAAGAATCCCCAACCGGGATACAGTACGAAACAACATATCATCTGGCATCCAAGAATACAAGCAACAGTTACCAACACAGAACCCTAGAATGAGATGTCAAAACAATTTCCTAGGTCATCGGAAGTCTCTAACTTCCGGCCTAGTGATCAGATCAATAACTGATCTTGAACAGATATCCTCGAGGGTCTAATACCCTCAGCCAAATGATCAACTCAAAAGCTGATACCAAAACAGATATCCTCGAAGGTCTCTTACCTTCGGCCTAAGTGACCGCTCAACAACTGGTCCTGAACAGCTCTCCAAACTGGTCTTGGGACATCTGGGAGAGTACCCAGTGTCTGGCTCTAGACTCGAAAAGGAAGTGGTGTACTCACGAACATTAGCCCGAGGGAGCTCTCCACCAGACGCGTAACGCTTGTGTGGCACACCGCATGCTACTGCAATCTATGTAAATGTAGAGGCCTAGAGACATACTACTACAGTCCATGTACACATGCCTAAAGACTCGGAAGCGGTGACACTGATCTACAGTAGTACGAGACCCTCGGCACTCGACTGTAACAGCCTGAATACCACCAATGCTGAAGCTAAGAACAGGCTAAGGTAGGCTTACACCGTTGGCAGGGTTCCGCTCTGGCAGGCTACAGACTAGGCTTATGCCAGTGTGGTAGCTACTCCACACCCGACTGCCGGGGGTAAAAAATCTATCCTCATAGCCCGACCAGTGGGGACACGTACGTTGGTCCACTCTCAGCCTATGGATGATTACAACCTAACAAATTCTATCTAAGAATCACAGACCCTGTTTCTTAACAATCAAACGTGCTCAACAACAAATAAACCCTAGCATGGTACTACGAGATTACACAGAAATCACATAACATACTGGAAGAACAAACCTAGCATGGCATTAACATGAGAAACAGGAACAATCATGCTAGCAGAAAATAGAACAACATACATTCTTATCCACTATCATGCTCGTAAATAGTAAACATGCAACAAGAACACAACCAATGAATATTTCGCAGGGTCCACACAACCTCGGTAAGAAATCCTTACCTGGAAAATAAGCAGAAAATATAATAGATAAACGGTGCTCCTTGAGCTACAGATCCAACACGAACCTAAGCAGAAATAAAAGCAAGCACAACTAAATAGCACTCGAACAGCTGCACGAAACTAAATAACCAACACAACACTCGGGAAGGACATTACCCTAAACCGAACACAAGGCAGCTCGGTAGTAAGGCTCTCGGCGAAGGGCAAGCGAAGCTATTCGTGCGGCTATGGCAAGGCGAGGCATGCATTTGGCAATGAAGGCGACGCAGAGTTGCTGGCCTTGGTAACGTGTAAGTGAAAGGGATCGAGCGGCAAGGGCGAAGGCGTGCGGCTTCACAGGCACGAACTAGACTACGTGAGGGCGAGCGATCAGAGGTAAACGTGCGACTGAGCGGGCTGGCTAGGCAAGAGGCGTGCGTGTAGTGCTGCGAAGGGCGAGCGAAGGGCTGCGGCAAGGTTAAAGGGCGAGCGGCACAGCGAGAGGACAGCGATGGTGAGGGCTGCGAGGCCATGTGATCGTAAGGGGTTACGTTCGCTGGTGTGAAGGGTCTCAGATCGGCGAAGGATGAAGCTAGCTAAGGAACTTGATCACAGTGAAGGTGAAGGCAACTAGGGAACTTGATCTTGATGAAGATGAAGGCAGCTAGGGAACTTGATCTCGGTGAAGGGACATAGGCGATGAAAGAAGAAGAGAGGAAGAAATAAATCGTGGGGGAATTTTTCTGCATTTTTTTTTAGAAAAAGTGAGAGCGGCTAGGTTTTTAAGTCTCAACCAAAAATGGGCGGATCAACGAGAGAGTGCCACGTGTCCCTGGCAACCAGCCTTCGAGTCCTGGCGAGGACACCTTTTTAACAATTAATTTCCTTCTTTTTCTCCTTTAACCAAACAAACTCCCAAGCTTTTCAAGCTGCAACTCTAACCCTGGAAACCTAAAATTGCAGGAATACTCGAACTCAATAATCAACAGAAACCGCTCTGAACCCTGATTAATTATGAAACTACCCCTGAAGGAAAAATTATCAAAATATCCCTAGAGGCTCAAACTGCCCTAACGGCCCAACCGAATAACCGAAACAATAACTGAACATACCTGAGGAACTGGAATGGAAAACTGGGCCGTTACACCTTTCTTTGAGTATTTAGGCATGTCGACCTGGACCAAGTTAGACTATGTAGGCCTACATTTGACTAGTTTTCAGCACCATGCGGTGTATGCGTACACGTACCAGGTGTCAGGTAGATGGCTCACCTGAACCGGTGTCATCAGTACACCAGTAGAGAGAAGTTATGTTTGAGCTAGATAGTCGTGTAACGAACTTCATGACTAGTCATATTATCTAGAACATGTGAGCGTCTCAAAAGCCTCACAAGTAAGTCATGTAACGAATCCCATGACCAGGCAAGGTGAAAAGTTTAAGTTGAAATTAAATATGTATTTGATAGCGTGTAGACTCTACCTTGTGCATTGTACCCCTATTGGGGAGTTCTTATTGAGTATTCTTTTATACTCACTCTTTCTGTGGTTTCTTCCACCAGGTAAACAAGGACATCATCGAGACGGTTAGCTGGGACATGTTGAAGCGATCATGGGTGAAGCTTGCTGCGTCCGATAGGATTTTTGTTAGGATAGTTGTAATTTCTATTCATTTATTTGTTCGGCATGCTAGAATAGAGCTCCTGTTGCTTCTTGAAACACAATTTGTTAACTGTGGCATGGTTGTCATTCCTATTATTTATTCATTGATTTGTTTTTTATTGTTTAAATAAACATCTTGGCCAAGGGCTTTTATATTCATTTATTTATTTAAAATAAATTCAACAGGAGCCGTTATTGGAGTTTGAAAATTTGAAATTTTGCATGTTTGTAACTGTTTTTCAGTCAGCATGACGTGATAAACTTAGTTTAAAACTACTGGTCCTTACATTTTGGTATCAGAGCACAGAGTCATAAATTCTGTAGACTGACCTACATCGTAGGATGTAGTTTTTTCCTATGATCTTCAGCATTCCAGCGACCGTCAGGTATGTCAGTTTTCATAAGAGTTTTGGTTAATGCACTTGGTGTTTAGCTTACATATTTATCTTGTTTCCTGTAAGGTTGGTCTTGTACATGGACTAACAAGTTATGATTTTTGGGTGCAGATCGTGAGTTACGTCGAGACTGAATACACAGAGTCAGGCAAACGTAGCAGCGACAGTTGAGCCACATAGCAGCCATAGTGACGATGGATGCACCTACGTCCTTTGCTGGGCCTGAAGTTCAGCAGCAGAAGTCGACCTGCAAGGCACCTCCACCAGCTGCCAGAAAGGTTTCGACTGTAGCCTTTCAAGATATGGTGTTGACCATGCTTGCCAAGCAGAGAGCTGAGACACAAGTGCAGTTCGCGCAGTTTACAGTGATGTTCCAACAGCAAGGAGTGCCCGCAGCAGCACCGCCATCCCCACCTGCGCCGTATGTACCTCCTGCCCCAGTGGCCAGACCAGTAATGAGGGATGAAGCTGTGGAAGCTGAAAAGTGGATCGAGGAGTTCCAAAAATGGAATCCTTGGGAGTTTGATGCCAAGTCTGAGGATTCGAAAGATGCTACGAAGTAGTTAGCCCACATGGATACCATATTCCGTGATATGGGTTGCCCGGATGAGCAGAGGCCTAGGTGTACTGCATTTGTATTGACAGATATAACTATTTGGTGGTGAGAGTCGACAGATAGAGCTAGACCAGCAGGTTCACCCCCAGCTACGTGGATGTTTTTCAGAACAAAGTTCATGAAAAAGTATATCATCGAGGAGGCTGAGCAAAAGAAGATAGCTACTTTCATTGGTCTGAAGTAAGGAGACAGGTCGGTGATTGCGTATGAAAAGGATTTGACTGAGCTCGGTTACTTTGCACTGCATCTGATTCTGACCGAGGAGCTCAAGATCAAGGCCTTTATGGGTAGGCTTAAGAAAGAGGTTCGCCAGGATGTTCGAGCATAGAAGCCACAGACGTATGATGATGCAGTGGCGCTATCAGGATCTATGATGCAAAGTACCTGAGGCTGTGAATAAAGGAAGGGACTACCTCCAGTGCTAGGCAGAAGAGGAAGTTTGAGGCTTCTAGATCATCTGGATCAGGAAGCCAGCAGCGCTGTTCAGGTCAGTTTCAGGGTCAAGACAAGCGACCCCAATAGTTTAGACAGTAGGGTACAGTTAGACAGTCGTCGTAGTGCAAACAGTGCGGCAAGTACCATTTTGGTATTTATGGAGATTCTCCGAGAGCTTTCTACAAGTGTAGCAAAGAGGAACATCTGGCCCGAGCATGTACCTAGGGAGGAGTAGGTCAGGCCCAACAGTAGGGTCGTGTGTTTGCCACTACTTATCAGGAGGTAGACAGGACCGATGCCGCAATTGCAGGTACATTATTAGTTCTTAATCATTATGCCTTTGTGTTAATTGATTCGGGCTCGACCCATTCTTTTATATCTGTGTCCTTTGTGGGACAAGCTTGTTTTGAGCTGGAACCCTTAGGGTTCGAGTTGTGTGTTGCAACTCCGTCTGGAGTCAGTATGTCAGCCTCTGAGAAGGTGAAGGATGGTCGAATCATGGTATCCAGAGAGCTTTTAGCTGCTACCCTCATAGTACTGCCTATGAGTGGGTTCGATGTGATACTGGGTATGGAGTGGTTAGCTGACAACCACAGTGTAATTGATTACTACCAGAAATAAGTCATGTTTAGTTCGTCCGAGAAGAAAAGCTTCAAGTTTCAAGGTGTTAAGAGTGGATGTTGTCCACAGATAATTTCAAGAGAGAAAGCCAGTCGTTTGATAGCTTGAGGAGCTTGGGGTTATCTAGCCAAGTTGATCGTTGATAGTTGCCTAGTGTTGTCTGTGAATAGTGTTCCAGTGGTTCAAGAGTTTGAGGATGTGTTCCCTGAGGAGTTACCAGGCTTACCGTCGCCAAGAATGATTAACTTTACTATTGAGCTCGAGCTAGGGACTCTCTCTATCTCGAAAGCTTCGTATCGAATGGCGCCAGCTGAGTTAAAAGAGCTGAAGGTTCAGCTGCAAGAGCTGTTGGATAAGGGTTTCATTCGTCCTAGGGTGTCTCCATAGGGAGCACCAGTGTTATTTGTAAAGAAGAAGGACGGATCGATGCGCCTTTGCATTGACTATAGAGAGTTGAACAAGGTTACAATAAAGAATAGATACCCGTTGCCTCGCATAGATGACTTATTTGATCAGCTTCAGGGAGCGTCGGTATTCTCCAAGATAGACTTGTGATCAGGGTATCATCAGTTAAGAATCAGGGATTTGGATATTCCAAAGACAACATTCAGGACAAGGTATAGGCATTATGAGTTTGTGGTAATGTAATTTGGTTTCACCAAAGCACCAGCAGCATTCATGGACATGATGGACTGGGTGTTCAAACCATTTTTGGACAGTTTTTTTATTGTGTTCATCAACGACATTTTGGTTTATTCTCGGACTAAGGAGGACCATGCCAATCATTTGAGGTTAGTGTTGACAGCTTCGAGGGAGAACAATTGTATGCAAAGTTATTCAAGTGTGAGTTTTGGCTGGAGTAGGTGGCCTTCTTAGGCCACGTGGTTTCTCGAGATGGTATTTCAGTTGATCCTGCCAAAATTAAAGCAGTAAGTTCTTGGGCAGAGCCGACATCAGTTGCAGAGATTTGCAGCTTTCTGGGTTTGGCCGGTTATTACAGACGATTCGTTTTTAACTTTTCCAAGATAGCGGGACCTATGACTCGGTTGACACGGAAGGGTTGCAAGTTCATCTGGGATAACGCTTGCAAGGAGAGTTTTGAAAAGTTAAAAAAAGCCTTGATTACAGGACCTGTTTTGACAGTTCCAGATGGAATAGCAAGATTCACAGTGTTCATCGATGCTTCGCATAAAGGAATAGGGTGTGTTTTGATTCAGCATGGAAAGGTGGTTGCCTATGCTTCCCGTCAGTTGAAGCCTTACGAGTTGAACTACCCAGTGCACGATTTAGAGTTACCAGCAGTGATTCTTGCGTTGAAGGTCTGGAGGCACTATCTGTATGGACAGAAAATTTAGATATTTACAGATCACAAGAGCCTCAAGTATTTTTTCACACATAATACTTGGCATTTAAATGCATGTTGAATCAAAAGAGGTAGGGAGACGTCAAACTATAAATGCATGCTGAATCAATCTAAAGTACATTTCGTCTGATCAGCCGTTTGTATTAACTTGATTTCGCTTCCGAGAGGAAAGAAATTAAGCGAACTTGCATGACATAACATTAGGTTTGCATAGCTTTTACCAGCAATTTGAATAACACTTAGAGATAAAGTTTTGCGGGTGATGTTGGCTCTGTTTTCATTAAAATACTAGAGCCCGAGAGAGCTTGAGTTAGAGCAAAGAAGTAGTTCGCATTTCACCACCATACCTCGTCGCTGCAGCGTATTACCTGAAAAGTCCTAACCTTCTTCCGATACCTTTTAATCTGTTTAAGTACACGTCTATAATCATTGCATCGTTATCTATTCAACTTATTAAGCATTTTGTCATTTCGCTTTAGCATTTATTTCTGCAAAGTAGTTATAGACCCACCAAAACAATTATCCCCCATTACCATGACTCTTGCTATTAAATCTAACTCGAATTTAACGCAAAATCCCTGTGGAGATACTTTTACTTACATTAAAACTTGCTACAACAGGACTGTGTATACTTGCACATTCTAGACACAAAAGACGCGTAAAAAATTAAACATCGATTACACTTCACTAAAGCATAATAGAAACATAGCATCGAGTGATCTTTTGGGTGCAACAACATATATATTTGTCTTGTATTATGCTTTAATATATTGATATTACATACTGTTTATTTTCAAAAAGAAAAATGCGCGTTAACAAAATACTAATACTCTAAACCCTTCATTTCATCTCCACACAAACAACCCCACATTTATTGCCGCATTCATTTGGGCTATGTTTAGGCCTCCTTTATGTAAACGGTCGGGTTGGTTATAATAACTCAATCCGTATTTGCCCCACCATTTATTATAAACGGTGGTTACCTAAACCTGCGTGCCCGTTTATCTAAACCTACGTGCTAGTTTATCGAAACCTTATATTTTTTATTGAATATTTTTATGAATATTGATTATAAATTTTCTTTAAAAATTTCTAATATATATATATATGATGTTTTTTAACAAAATAAATTGGTGATTGTTTGAAATAATAACTCATGAATTGGTCTTAATTAATAGTATATAATTTTTAATTTTTCTTTTTTTATAGTAGTTTATCCTTTTTTTAAATTAGTATATTTTGTTTATTTCAAATTGATTCACTACTTAAATATTAAGATTTTGGAAAAAGAATCTAAAAAAAGAAACGATTTTGTGAAAAATAAAGAAAACAAAACTTAAAGTTGAAACTTGTTTTCATGAGGTCGATATTAACTTAAAAAATTAATTTCTAATACATAACTACATCAATATATAAGTGAAATAGAATATGAAAAAAAAAAGATAATAAATGTTCTCAAGGGATGGCGCAGTAGTTGAAAACTTAGGCTTTGAGGATATGCTCCCTTCAAGGTCCTCTCGGTTGAAGACTTAAAAAATTATGTTCAATATTAATTATAAGTTTATTAAAAAAATTTATTAATTATTTGTTAAATTTTTTAATTTAAATTTAAGTAACTAAAAAAAATTGTGAAAAAAGTTTCCTAACTTTTCTTACAATAACTTGCACCACAAACACCGTTTATCATAACCCCTCTTATAATAACCTCCACCTCAAACACTGTTTATTTTAACCCACTGTTTATCATAACTCTCCGTTTATCATAACCTTTCATCTACAATTACATAATCGGTGCTCCAAACACACCCTTGACGAAAGCCACATATTGGCAAAATGAAGATAGCAATAAATGTGAGATTGTTTGGTTGTAGATGATATAAGATGAAGATGAAAAGGGAGGAGAGGAGATGAAATGTTGACCGTATAAAAATGTTATTTCAGGCAAAGTAAATAGTATGAGATGGCCTGAAAACCTTGTTTGGGGTGTAAAAGATATAATTTTTTATTGAATAATAACTTATCCTTTAATATGTTTTTAATTAATCTTTAAATCTTTAGTCATTAACATAAGTATGAAAATATATAACCATTGTATTATAAAGAAATTAAAAGGACCATAATTCTATTTATAAAAAAATAATAATGAATTAAAAACAAAAATTATTTATTTAAACAAGTCATAGATAATAAAATCTTGACAATAATTTATTTTTTATTTTTTAAAAAGACTCTTTTCTCGTATATTTTATACATTCATATTCATATTTATCGAAAGTCAAAGAATGATCAATAAAATATTTCAATTACTATGTAACATTTTTCTTTAATGAAATCAAGCATGAGAAGTATTTATCTTATTACTCATTGATATATTTAGTGGGTCATGACCACCCTTAAATTTTTAATTATTTTTTATAGAATTAATTGGTTATCTTTTGTATGTAAAAGTTGACTTGTTGATATTTTGATACTATTTATTACATGCAAATAAGATAGTGTCCTCTAATATGTAAAATAGATCTCAACATATGTTGATTCTTACAAATCTTGGGAACTTTTATTTTTTATTATTATTATTTTGTATGTACAAGTAAATCTCTCAAAAGTATTTAAATTTGGCTCTCAAATAAATTTTCTAGATCTACCCCTACTACTATTTTAAAGTGCACCTTGGTGCTCTTGAAAAAAAAAAGTGCAGCTCGGTGATAAAAATCCTTTTAGAATGAAAGTAAGAAAATTGAATCTCATTTTTATAATAAACAAACTAAGTTCAATATTTTTTTATTTATTATAAATTACGAATAAAAATTCATTGCTATAAATTATTTAAATTTATGGTTATTTCAATAATAAATAGATGTAAATAGTGCTAACATTAAAAAGAAACACGTGATTTTATATCAATTATTTAATAATAATAAATTTTTTAATTATAAAATTACAAATACAATGAATTTTTATTGAATATGATTGAAAGAAATAAAAAGTATTTAAACTTTTATAAATGAAAAATATTTAAACTTTTAATAAACGAAAAGTATCTTTTAAGACAAAAATGAAAAGTATTAAAATCATTATCATATATGGAGAGATAATATATATTTATTTATTTTTCAAATTATTTAAATAAACATTTGATATAATAATAATATAATTATTATGAATTTTTAAAATAAACTATTATGATTATACATGTATATTAATATATTTAAATATCCTAAAAAATATATATATATTAATATATTTAAATAATAATAATAATAATAATCTAACCATAAATTTATCAAGCACAAGAAAATAAAATTAAAAAACAAGTAAAATAACATATGAGAAAAAATAAAAAATAATTATTAAGAAAAAAAAGATGATATGAAATGAGATGAGAACATCTTAAGCGAGACAAAATATTGGGCTTCAACACCTTATCCCATCTCGTCCCTTAACAGACAACCTAGAAGACTCGTTGGAAGTTATAACCTAGCCCTAATTACACTTTCATGATAAACGTAAACGAGTAAGCTTAAATTTCCTTAACACTTGTTAATTGATTATGAATCAATGGGTTGGACTGTTGAATGTGGATGGATATTACAATTCCTTATCCTTCGTTGATTATTAGCCCCTAATGCAAATTAATACAAATCCAAAAAAGGGAGGTAAATTTCAAATAGAATTTAATTTTAGTGTTAACGTTTGAGTTTTTTTTCTTCTCAAATAAATAATTTTTTGATTACTAAGTTTTACACGATACCACTAGAATTATCTTTTTGTTGGTGTATACACATTTAAGTTAAACATACCTATGTGTTATGGATATGTTGAAAAAATAACATGTAAAAATATTAATGAAAAAATTTTAAAAACCTTTTTATTTAGTAAAATACGTTGCACTATTAAAATTTTAGACTAAAAACAATCAATTTAAAAATCAAATAATTTTAGTCATAAATATTTGCAAAGACATACTTTTCATACTAGAAGTTGAATGTAAAAATTATTGGACCTAATCTAAGCATACGAGTTAAAAGTAAAATTTTCTTTGATGTTTCGTATTGATGAGTTGCATTATGCCCCAATACTTAATAAAATAAAAATAAATAAATAAAGTATGCACCAAATATTAGATGCAATCATGCAATGTAAACATAATATAATATACCTTAAATTATCAGGTAAAAAAATTTACCTTGAGAAATTATGTTATATCAGTACACTCTTTCAAAAAAAAAAAAATCAACAGTCAATAGATTCATAATGTTGTTTTTTTGTTACTACATAATGTTGTTTTTTTGTTACTACATAATGTTGTTTATATAGTTTTTTTAGTACCAATCAGTTATTTGAATTTCACAACTATAGATCAAATAAAATAGTGCTAAAAGCAATAGCAAATATACAAGTAAAATCCAACAAGAAACGAACTGAAAAAGAAAATCCAATAAAAAAAACTGTAACCAGTCAACATATAACTTTCTACATTACATGTAACTTTCACTAATCTAAGCCAACAGTAGGTCAAATAGATTTGGTTGGCTTGAGAATATTCCTTCTTTTTCTTAGCTTTCTTTTAGTCAAATGTGTTAGCTGAGGGCTCCTTCTAGCTTTTATTATTATTGTACTATGGAATTAACTTTTTACAAATTACAACCAATGTAATTAGAGTTATCCCTTAAAAATAGTCAAATAGTAACGTAAACATTAAAATAATCTAATAGCATGTAAACTTGACTTGAAACACACACGAATATTAAAAAAAAAAAAAAATCAATGTCGCCCATTTAAAGTGTAATTTGTAGCTTATTTTTTTGTAGACAACATATCCTCTATAAGTTTTGCTACCTTGACATAAATTGTATCTTGTTTGTTGCTTCTCCAAACTTTTGTTTTCAAGATTTTCAGCAAAAAGATGAGATAAATGATGATGTCTAAAAGCATCTACAAGACATAGGAGGTCTATTTACAAGGCTGTAGAGCACCACGAGGGTGAATATATATATATATATATATATAATAAATTTAAAATTAAGAAATGAAGAAGAAAAAGAAGAAGCTCTCTAGGGGCCGAAATGCAAAATGGAAAAATTACAATTCAAGCACATAGCAAGAAAAATGAACAAACATCCTATTCAAGAATTTATGAAAAGAAAGTACTAGAATGTAGATCTACAGAATTTTATGCTTTCCAAATAACTAGTTAAAATGATAAAAGGAACTTGTGGCATAAAAGGTATTTGAATTACACCAAGGAGGCAAAAAAGGAATAGATTCTATGCCAACAAGAAAATTTTAAATCTGTCACTGTTAACAAAGAGTGATTCAAGTGGCTCAACCTCTTTGAGAACAAGGCACATACAAATTGGGAAAAAAAGAAGTGATGATTTTTCTTTTTTAAACAGAGGCCAAAGAAGCTATTATAAACAGGTTCTGAAAGAGAAAAATTGACCTTTTTTAAAACTGTCTAGGCTCTATAATTATTAGTCCCTTCGTGTAAATTCTTGACGATTAATTATTATAAATGGCTGGTTATAATGGACTGTGTTTGAGATGCTTGCTATTGTAATAGAAATTATGATCAATGATGTTGGAGTATTGTTATAACATAAATTATGATAAATGGTATTTGGAGGACAATTTATTATAAAATGAGTTATGATTTTTTTTTTCATACATTTTTTTTAAATAACTTAAATTTATACTAAAATATTGACACATAATTAACAAAAAATTTTTTTTTGTTAAACTGATAACTAAAATTTAACATAATGAGAATAAATTAATATTTATGTTTTTTAAGGAAAAATTACATTTTTAGTCCCTAAGTTTGGGATGTAGTTTCGATTTAGTTCTTAAATTTCGAAATTGAACACTTTTAACCATAACATTTTAATAATACTCACTTTTAATTCTTGTGAGTTTTTTTAGCTTACCTTTATACTTATTTTCTTTTAAAATTAAATTGAGGTGAAAATTAAAATTATCAATTTATCAATTTATTTAAATTTAATATTAGTGATTTTAAAAAAAAATCTAATCATTATTTTAGTTAACATGATGTTATATAACTAATGGTTTTGTTATTTCACGAATTAAAAATGAACATTATTAAAATGTTAGAGATAAGTTTAATTTTGAAACATAGGGATCAAATTGAAACTAAACCTAAAAAGTTAGAATTGGAAAATGTATTTTCCCTTTCCAACAAGTGGATTTGTTATTTTGTTTTATTTAACATATTTTATATTTTAATATAGTTAAGTTTGAGAACCTTGAGTAAAAATGGAAACTGTATTCAAATAATACATTTTATTTTGAAAAAGAACTTATCTAGCTAGTAAAAATAGGATTAAATGATAAAAATGATGAGATTTAAAACATAAATAAATATGGCATATATATATATATATATATATAATGTAAATATTATTTAAAGGAAATTATTGAACGTATAAATAATAGTTATTCATAATAAATCTTAAAAAAACTTGATAGTCAAAGACATAAAAAGTCAAGACACGGTCACACACAAATTTAAATATACGGGCACATAGATTTAGATAAACAAACACACAGATTTAGATAAACCACCCTATGATCAACCGTGGAACAAATATGGTATGGGTTATGATATGATAACCCGGGTAGCCCAACTTTGACTTTCTTGTAAAGAAAGATGCCTTGGAATTATTTCAATCTGGATGAAGGGGTGTGGGGAGCTGTCGAAGAAGAGTATTTATTTATATGCCATTCGCAATTTCAGAATGTAATTCTTCTCCAAAAACCAAACATTATACACTACATCTTTAAGTAAGAAAGAATAGATTCTTGGAGAAGAGTATGAAGAATCCTCAACAAAAACAACCTAAGCAAGCAATTTCATGCTTCAAAAAACTATATGCCAAATAGTGTCGGTTTCGGTCGAGAAATACTCGACCATTTCGAGAGTAAAGCACGAACCTGTAAACTCATATTGCCTAATCTAATCCTCCTAAGCTAACAGGCCTTGCTACCTTCTTCTCACTAACCGAATGAGTATATCATATCACCTTTAGCCTGAACACTCACACAACCCCCCAAAAGAACACTATTACTGCCAATGAACTCCACCAACATCCCCTTCAAAAATGTAGTCACTGCTCACTTGCAACTGCCAGCCCATTCTCAAACCCAATCCCATCCCTCTTTTCGTTTTTTTTTTTTTTTTAATTCAACAATATATGAGACTCGAACCAGCTGTAACCAACTAATTACCATGTAACCAACTAGTTACCATGTTATATAATGTCACTGAAATACTACTCCTTTTAACATCTCTTCAGTCTCAAAAACGACTAAAAGGCTGATGATGGCTGATACAATTACAACTTTTCCTCTATTTTTGATATTTTTAAGTGTTTAAAAAAAATAATTAGAGTGAAATGATAACTGTAGTAATGGATAGAATGAATGTTCCCAACTGAAGACTAAGTTTTGAAGGTATTCTCTCCTCAAAGTCTTAGGTTCAAGACTCACCTGTCACATTAATTTGTAGATGCTTCTCATGTCTCCATTCCTTCTATGTCTCTCGGTACCTGGTCTAGGGATGAATGTGGTTACCCTTGTTTAAAAAAAAAAAAAAGTAATGGATAGAAGGATCCCAAAAAGGGTGAAAGGAATCAGAAACCAAGACAGGGATCATATATATAAGAAATAATTTCATTAAGTACACAGAGCTTACAGAAGGTTACAAAGAAAAAGAATCAAAAAATAAGAAGGGAGGGTTACAAAACAACTCTCTAATAAGCTTGGTGAGTGGTGTCACTATAGTTATGAAAAAAGGGTAACAACTAACATTAACACCTAATAATAAGACGGGCTCATACTAGACTAGGCTTATGCAATTCAAATCTTAAAAGCTTAAATTACATGTGGTCGAATCTGAAGGATTGAAGTAAGAAAAAAAAACAATCAAACAAACAAAGCCAATTCAGCTCAGTAATGCAAAATTTGCAAGCCATAAGAGTTACTCTAGAGGTAGTTTCTGATGCAGTAAGAAAAGCCCTTTGCCTTTCTTCTTCAGACTGTACATTCGCTTCCGATGTGTGCGACCTTGATTATGTTGTTCCCATTCATGTGCTCCTCTTAGCACTTTATTCCCACAAGCCTATACAGAAGAACTACTTTCAGGAAGATGTTTCACAGTTGGTATTCAATTCTTTTTTGTGTGGTTGCACATGCTGCAAAAGTATTTTTATATTTTATATTTTCCTCATTCCGGTGCTATAGTCTAGGAACGGGTCAGTGGTTCCCCTAAGTTTAGAGGTGCAAAGCTCCAAGTTCCCGGATTATCAAAAAAAAAAAAAAATGTAAAGAAAATATTTTAAGCAGCAGAATATAGCTCATTTTTGCAGCTTTCTATTATATATTTCTCTTTAAAAAATTGACAAAAAAATCAAATGACTTGTGTAGCAGAAAATTATCTTCAATTTTCAAAGGCGAAAAAAAATCATTTTGAAACACACCCAGTATATATATTACCTGGCATATATATTGTTTCCACAAGTCCCTTTTAATTGTTTGCCCAGAGCTACATAGATTTATTGTCTCAGTTGCCGAGCAACTATCTTCAAGGAAAGACCTAATTATCTGGACTGCAGGTTCTACGACTTTTGCGGTCCATGAATCCTCCACTTTGCCTGGCATTTTGAAATAGCAGGTATTCAAAATAATGGATCGGGCAAGGGGGTAGCTTATAAGATAAATAACTGATCAAACAATGAGCTTAAGATTATTACAGAAGTTATACGTGCTATATATTCAGTGGAATCAACATACTGGACCTTCCAACCAAACAAAGTTTCAAGTCTCTTTAGCTGCCTTCTCTGAAACCAATAACACTTTATTACATAGAGCATTGAATAAAAACGTGATATATGTACTGTTTTTTTAAACCAGAAACAAACTTTTTATTATAAGAAAATGAAAAGAGACTAAAGATGAAAATTACAAAAACCCAAAGAACGATCGCAAGAAAATAAGGAAACAAACTAGAAATAAAAACATGAAGATAAATAGAACGAGGGAAATAACAAGACTAAATAAAAGAAATAAGAAATGCTTTCCAGTTGATCCAAGAAATATCCCTGGACTTCCAAATAGATTTGATCAACCATCTGTCAATAGATTTCAGTATGGTATCTGGTAAGATTACCACCATGGGGTTAATCTTATTGATAGTGTCTTTGGCCAGGGCTCGCTTATCTTTGCAGTCCAATCCCCTAACATTCCATGAGAGAATAATCATCGAGAAGAAGACTTCTCTCCCCTGTTCTCACCTTCATAATTGATCTGAGAGATAAGGTTGATGAGCTCTCGGTAGTGCTTGCATTTCTTTCTAGTTTCTTTGACTATCTTAGTCAATTTTGTTGGTAGAGGAAAAATGTTGAGGCCAAGTGTCTTTAACCACGGAATCACCACTTCAAGATAGTGATACAATCCAGGATTTAGATTGATATCAAAAGGAAAAAAACTACAGGATAAACCAAGATTTAATAGGTCTTGGAACCTCTCATCTCAAGAGAATACTCTCTATATGAGCCCACAAGAATTCACTCAATATTTGGATGCCTAAAACCCTACCCAACCATCTCTATTTATAACCATATACTCTAACTTACTCCCCAAGTAATTGCTAACATACCCCTATATTAATCCTTATTCCTCTAAGGCCCCAACCCTATCAGAACCCTCCACAAGTAGAGCCGATCTGGAAAGTATCTTCATTCCTGTTAGCCAGGGGGAGGTTAAGAATGTTGATCCAACTTCCATATGATGGAATTTTTGGGTCCTTTGTTGAAGCTCCATGCTAAGATTTTTATGATAGAACCTCCAATTATGGCCCAGACTTAGTAGCCTTTTTGTGAGGGGTTCAAAGTTTGGCTTTCATCCCTATAGGAGGAGGGCTGGGTGAACAGCAAACTGGGTGAATTCTTCAAATTCGGCTACCTCTTTGAGTCTGTTTTGTATGACCATTCGTCTTGTATGCATTTTCCATACACCAAGACAATTGAGTTATTATGTGCATTGGAGATTTATTGCATACCTAGGAGGACTTTGGCCTGTAAGCCATATTTCGAACTGGGGCAGAAGGTTTCGATAGTAACTGCTTGGTAGGAGCCACTTGTTTGCCTTTAATGAGCACTTGCTTATAGGTTTCTTTTGTCTTTGACAGAGCCGGTTTAAAATGTGATTGTACATCCTTAGTTGCATTAAAGGTTGGGTTTGGTGCCGAGGAAGAAAAGGCAGGTGAGGTGTTTAATGCTTGTAAGCAGTTTATGAGGTCTTTCCAGCCTTTTTGCTCCAAACCAATAGGTATAATAATCTTGTTGTAGCCACCCTTTCTCCCAAGCTTTACCAGCTCTGTTGAGGGAGATGTTGCATAGTTTTGAGAAGCAGTCAATAAGCCAGTTGATGAGTATGTTTCCAAAGGAGATGGAGAGACTCCTAACATAAGCTGCTTCCGTGAGGATAAAGGATGCTTCATTCCGACACAGAGAGAAGCGTTTCTTTTTAACTATAAACGAATGGTTGGTTAGTGCCAAGGCGTGAGGGTGGGAGGTGGTCATCAGCGAGAGGCGATGGAGTGGCTGTTTGTGGTGGGGTTGTTAAGAGATGACTATGAGAGTGAGGGAGGAGCACGGAGGTACTATTCTGAAAAATATGCATTGCAGAAAATGGTGGTTTGGGTATTATTGACATTCATAACAAGAATATTGAATTGATGGCTAAATGGCATTGGAGGTACTATTCTGAAAAAGATGCAATGTGGAGAAAGTGTATTGGAGCTAAATATGGCTTTTCTAATCTCGATGGCAGATCTGGGATCAAGAGTTTTAGATGTTCCGGAGGTCCTTGGAGGAATATTGACAATTGGAAACATCTGATATACAACAATGTTTACCACAAAATTGGAGCTGGTCACAGTACTAAGTTTTGGATGGACAGATGGGTGGGACAAGATGAATTGAAAGCAACATATCCTTTGTTATTCTCCTTATCATTGAACAGAGATGCTCTTATTGCTGATATGTGAAACTCCACTACAAAGGATTGGGACCTTAATCTTTGTTGAATTATGTTAAACACCACCAATCAATCCAAAAGCCTAAGCTGATAGATTAGGGTAAATTTAATTATATCAACCAACACTCCCCTTCACTTGTGGGTTTTGAAATTTGAGAAATGTCCTACAAGTGGAATTTAATTTTAATTGGGGAGGAAACGACTTGGCAGGGATTCGAACTCATGACCTCCTGCTCTGATACCATGTTGAATTATATTAAACCACCAATCAATCCAAAAGCCTAAGCTGATGGATTAGAGTAAATTTAATTATATCAATCAACAATCTTAGAAGGAATCTCAAGGATGGTGAAATTGAAGAGTGGGCCTCTTTGTCAAACTTGATTGAACCTCATGCCCCTGATCAGGGATCGGATTGATGGCTATGGACACTGGAGAAAACAGATCTGTTTTCATTTAGATCCCTTACCGCACAACTTGCCCCATCTCCAAATCCTTATAAGAAGAAATTCTATTCTGTTCTTTGGAAGGGCCCTCAACCGAAAAAAGTCAAATTCTTTTGTTGGGAACTTAGCCACGACATTATCAACACAAATGATAAACTTCAACGCAGATGCCCCAGAACAATGCTCTCCCCTCAATGTTGTATCCTTTGTATCAAAGACATGGAAACACAGTTCCATCTCTTCAAGGAGTGTTCGACTGCTAATGCCATATGGAACTATCTTATGATCACCTTCTCATGGGAAATGACATCTCCAGACAACATACAAAACCTCCTTATCTATGCATATACTGGTCACCCATTTTATGGAGAAAAAAAGTGTTATGGAGATTATTCTTATCGGCTTTTTGGTGGACCATATGGAGAGCTCGGAATGACCTGGATCACCTTCTCATGGGAAATGACATCTCCAGACAATACAAGACCTCCTTATCTATGCATATACTTGTCACCCATTTTATGGAGAAAAAAAGTTTCATGGAAATTATTCTTATCGGCTTTTTGGTGGACCATATGGAGAGCTCGGAATGGCCTAGTTTTCAATGACGATAACCCTTTGAAAGGAAATATTCTGGAATCTATCACAGTTTTAGCAATCACATGGGCTCATAAAATTTCTCCGTTTAAAGACTATAGTCTATCTACATTGTTAAATCATTGGAGTAGTATTTTGTAACTATTATATTCTCCTTTTGTAACTTTTCATTCATCAATGAAAATCTACCATTTCCTTTTCTTTTTTTTTAAAAAAAAAGGGAGGAGCACAGAGACGAGAGAGCCATATTTGTTGTCAAGGTCACTTGTAAAAAATTATTTCTTAAGTAGGTGGCCACTATGAATTGAACCTATTCCCTTTAATCACTTTATAAATTCTAAGACCCTTATTTGACCACTAGGCCAACTCATGATCATGATGGTTAAAAGAAGTCACTTTCAAACTACAAGTAGGATATATATAAACGTCATCCTTGCCTATGGAAAAACCTTCAATTACACCATCTCTCCACTTTTTTTCCATAAGAGAAGACAATCACCAACCGGTCACCAGAACAAGAAGATGAAAACAAATTAAGCATCTCCATTGACATTACTACTTGGTTTCCCACTAATGATGTTAAGCTTGGATACAGACACATCCCTAAACCATGAGCTCCATTTGACCACCAACTATCCTCAAAACCTTTTAACTTCAAAATGTTGATAAGAACTCCCAAATAATTTCGCCATTCATGTAAAGTTTTAAGACTACCCTTATTCTTTTCTTGCACTTCAACAAGCATACTATTTCATTTGGCACCAAAATCCATTTGATACTCAATCAATACAAATGAAGGTTTATTGTAAAGTAAAATAATTCCAAGCAAGGCTGACTTCATTCTTCGCACAAGGACCTCAGCCAATACATGTACCTAAACTACCGTCAAAAGCATTGGTTTATTCTTAAACTACTTTAAAATAAAATTTATAAAAGAAAATTAATAATAATAACTAAAACAAAAACACAGAAGATTTTGGCAACTAAAAATACTTATTCTTAGGAGAACAAATAGGAAATAACTACATCCAAATGAGTTTTTTGTAACTACTCAAAATAACTCCTCATTTTTACTACTCAAAATAACTCCTCATTAAGGAAACAGGCCAATAAATCATGGATTTCTTCCTGATCTTTATTGATATATATATTTGAAAAAACATGTTTACTTCTCTGACAAAATCACGTAGAAAAAAAAAAGAAGGTTAACATAGATATTCACACACCTGACGACGAACCAGTCTTCTAGTATTCAACTTTACATTATCTATGGCTTCTTTCAGTAGCAAACTGCATTGGCCATCACTTGATGAACTTAGGATTGACCTCATATTCTCTTTCAAAATCTCATTACACTCCTCCATTGAATTATTTGAACTAAGTCCATCGCTATCTTTGCGGCAGATACCTTTAGGTACATAGTATCTCAAAAACTCTTCGAACTCCCGAACACCAATAGCTTGACGCAATCCTCTAGTATAGTTTGCATTTGGGTTGTAAATATCATAAACCTCATCAAGTAACCCAGCAGACAACATGGTATCAACTCTAGAATCAACATGTCCATCTAGTTGTGAAACAGAAGCATCAACACATATCAAACAGCAATCGTATTTGAAACTATCAGCTTGACCCCAATTCTGCCTTGCCACATGCAATATACATTATACATACGTATTAGAAATATGGGTATGATATCATACACGTATTTAAGCAGACTAAGTGAGATGAAGAATAAATAAGTGCTGGGAGGAATTAAAAGGAGGGTACATACACACACACACATTACCATAGTCACAAAGCTAACTGAAAGAAGACCCATACCTCAGCAGCCTTTCCTTGAAAAAGTGTGCTAGGAAGAACACCAGTGCGGTAATACAAACTCAGGTATTGATTTATCTGCAACATATTCAATGTCATTTGAAAAAAAAAACTCAATAGTTGGATGGAATATTCAGTTAATTAATGCAAAATTAAGTAGTGAACCATATGACAAGACTGTCAAGGGTTTTTGGGACATTCCTACAGACGAAAGAGGGAATCATAGTAGCATTTCAATGAAAGAAGCCCGAGCAACAACATACTACATAATATTGATTACTGAGCACTGAACCTTAGTTTGACAAAAAAGAACTTATAAACAATGTAGCAGACTCTCCATATTCTAGGTTAGTTTTAGTATTCTACTTGAGATCCGTTAACTTTGCCTCCAAGGAAGGAAAGGAAGATACTTTGCAGTTCTAAAACAAAAGTTTTTTCCATTCATTCAAGTATGTCTAAAATAAAAACTCTCCTTGAGTTTATATATCCAAAGGAGTGAATCTAATTCCTAAATCTTTTAAAATTAAACTACCTAAGTTATTCTAAAATCCTATTTTTTTAAAATGCTTAACAAATATTAAAGTCAACCCATCAATGATCTATTCCAACAATTCTTCTACATGTCGCAAAGGTTTTTAAAACAAAGCTTTGACAAAATTCTTCTAGAAGTTCTCATGGTATGCAGCAACATGTTGGCAGACAAAGCGTGCGCAAAATGAACTGGAGGTATGCATGGGCTGCTCATTAGACCTTGCAACATTCATGTGCACTGGCGACCTAATGGGTGGTCACACACTGATGGGTCATCGTAGGGAGACACGCGCACTGGTGTGTTGATGGACGGTCTTGAGCAACCAGGTTGGAGCAAGAAGCGTGCCCACAGTGCATGGGCTATTATGGGCGCCAGCAATCCTTTATGTGGGCGGTCCTCCAAGCATGTGAGTGGCAATGTTTTAAAAGGCGCGAGACGGCCTCAATATAAATGTCGCTATAAAAAAATCTAACTAGTCGATCAATATTGTGTTCTAAAGACCATCCAGAAAATCATTATCATTTTCACTATCACTAATGGGATCATCCATAGAGTCATCATCATATCGAATATTTTCATGCTCGTTGTCGTGGTCACTCTCTATATCCACCCATTCCTCTTCCTCTTCATCCAATGTCATTGGCCTCTTCCCCTTGTCTGTTTACAAAATAAATTTTGAAAATAAAAGTTAAAAAAGAAAACTATCTTAATTTAGTAAACTTGTACCACTTTAATTTAAAATCACATACCTTTATTTCTAATGTTACTACTCCTTTGTTGAGTACTACTTCCTTCTCTTAACTCACCAACATTAATGTTGGAGTCATCATCAGTCTCAACAAAGGAATTAGCTCTATCTTCAATATTCTGGTCCACAATCCACTCATCATCAGATGGCACATCATCGACTATCAATGGATCTTCTCCTTCTTTAAGACTTTTTTGCTTCAAGTGCCTATCCTTTAATCTTTTGTTGTACATGATGTAAACAATGTTGTTTAACTTAGATGCACTCAAACGATTTCTTTTCTTTGTATGAACCTATCCATGGAACATATAATTTATCACTTCTTTTATCTATGCAAGCAAGGAAATAGAATTGGAAACTTTTACTCACCTCACCTGATTAAATGTACTCCAATTACGTTCACACCCTGATGCTGAACATGTAAGACTCAATATTTTGACTGCAAATTTTTTAAGTTCTGGTGTTCCATCACCAAATTGAGTCCACCAATCAACTACATTGTCATATCACACCAAGTAAGAAAACTAAGAAGTAAATAATGAAATTAAATCATCTTTATGATGCTTACCTAGAGATCGTTTTTTGCAAGATAAAATAGCTTGTTTGAATCCAAAAAAACCTTCCTTCTTTCGAAATGAATCTATCTGAAGATCAGCCGTTGCCCTCTCATTTTCATCTGCTATCAATTTATCCATACATGTATATAATCCCAATTTGATCTCCAGATGAGTGGAGAAATTATCAACATATTGAAAATGTGGGTTCAAAAAGTATGCTGCAGCATGTAAATGTCTATTTAGTTGAAACTCCCACTTTTCATCAATGATATTCCAAGTCTCCTTATAGCTGGCTTCTTCTCCTCCTAGATTCTTAGCAATTTCCTCTTTTGCCGAATCCATGGCACCATATATAAATCCCATAGCCGGGAGTTTTTCAGAATCAGTCAATCTCAAAACACTCACTAGAGGTTTTG
>JBBMKA010000005.1:3357673-3388927 GCA_037833695.1 Sechiopsis laciniata
CCTCGGGTGCCGAATTAGAAGTTGAGCCCACGGAGAGGCTCGGTGGAACTTTGTTCGAGGGGAGGATTGTTGGGATGTATCCCACATTGGTTAGAAGAGGGGAAGATCATGAGTATATAAGTGATGACAACCATCTTCATGATATGAGGCCTTTTGGGGGAAGCCAAAAAACAAAGCCATGAGGGACTAGGCCCAAAGTGGACAATATCATATCAATGTGGAGATTCGGGTAGGGTTGTCATCGTTATCAATGATGTGGGCTCAAAGTTGAGTAACAAACCATCTTTTTTTGTGAAAGATATAGATTTTGTTTTAGGCTCTGATAACTTAAAAAAATAGAGTTATTTAAGTCTCCACATTATTAAATTTTTGCATAAACACATTCTAGATAGAAATGTTGCTATAAGTTTTTAGATATTTTCTTTTGTTCCGCACGACTAGCAAAATACATGCTCATTTTGAAAATACGATTGAAATGCGGTTAATTGCAGCAAAATGCACGCAGTTAAGCATCAAACGCATTGTAAACCCAAATCTCGCTAATGCGTCATCTATTTTGCAGAAACAGAGTACTACGCACCGCATCAAGGAGAGGAATGCGAAATAGTTACACCACAAAATGCACAAATAAAGGAAGCTTTCGTCATGGCATAAATCGCGGAAGTAAAGGAATATCGTTGGAATTTCCTGTAAATCAAATAATTCGATCTAGAAGATCCACTCGAAGATTATGCTTAGCCAACAAGATGTGCAGGTTCTGCTAGGATTTGCCGACGATAGATTGCAAGGTCGCTGAGGTCTCAATTGAGACCTCAGCCATGTCTGTTCTCTGTAGATTCTAGTAAGCCAGTACCATGGTGTCTAATGGTATGTAGATCTCGCTAATGGCAGCGACGTCGGCATTCAGTAGCCCGTTTGCTTATGTTGTTTATTGTTTTCCTAGATAGAACTTTACCGATTGTTTACTAAATTCTGTAGGAGTAGATTGTAATGCCGATTTGATTTAAGTTTATAAATGGTTGTTTCAGACTTGATCTCCTATCACATTCTCATGCATAATTTTAATTTAAAGACACATCATTATGAGAAGTATGGAATGAGAATAACTTAATTAGATTTAGGGTAAAGG
This sequence comes from Sechiopsis laciniata, assembly GCA_037833695.1. Lineage (NCBI taxonomy): Eukaryota > Viridiplantae > Streptophyta > Magnoliopsida > Cucurbitales > Cucurbitaceae > Sechiopsis > Sechiopsis laciniata. Next base: position 3,358,803 of record JBBMKA010000005.1, read on the forward strand.
GGGATGCTTGGTAATTGTGACGGTTGTTTCCATTAGCAAGAGTCGACAGACAATCCACCTATAGCTCGCTTCCCGCTTGCCTTGAGAAAAGGTGCAGCAAGAGCTTATTCCAACCGCAATCTCTAGGTGATGCTAAGTCTTTCGCATCATCAGAATAGCGTTAGGAATAACCTCCTTGCTAGCTGCGTGCGCATTACTTGATTAAATCACAAACTCATGGACAATGTATCGACGAGTTGTTGTAAGGTATTCCAGAAGGGAGATTTAAGTTAAAATAAAGCACGTGCTAATATTCTCACCATCATTTATCACGAACATAATTTAGTTTTTTCAATTCATCTTCTCGCATTTTATCTATTCTGTTATTTTAGATTTAAAACCAAACCCCAATCAATTGTGTTGTTTACTATTTTGTACTGACTCTTAAGTCAACAACAATTAATTCCCAATTCCGTGTGGAGAACGATAAAATAAATATTTATCACTTGCTACAATTTCGACTGCGTAACATACGATTAAAAGCATAGGATATTAGCAATAGTATCTTAAACTTAGAATTAATTAATTGAATATTTATACTACAGCGAAATCGCACGCCAGGCTCCTTTGAGTGTCATTTTGAGACTATAACAGGGAAAGAAATGGTAGGTTTGAGTGTATTTAACTTTGAAATTCAATAGTCCCTTGCTCACAAAGTTGGTGGAAATTGGAGTATTTTTCATTTTCCTTTAGGTCCAAATATTAGAAGTTGGAAGAGAAGTGACCAATGGGCTCATGTTAAATTCATAGTCTTTCATGAGGAGTTTCAAGGTAAAGTTGTTTGTTTGATGAGAATCAAACGATTACTAGCAGAAGGTGATGTTGTAAGAAATTTCAAAAAACTTAGGGAATTTTTTTTTTTAGAGGTTTCCAAAGGGCACCTGAGAGACAAGGGTTTCTTGGCTCATTAGGAGTCTTGAGCACTTGGTGGGGGGTCTCTTGGACTTTGGGTGTGGCCCAAGAGACCTTTTCTCTTCTTGTTAGAGATAAGTTTGTGCTACCCGGTCTTTTTTTTTTTTTTTTGCTTTTAAATGTTTTGGTTTACTATTTTCTTTGTTGTTGTTTGTTTTGTTGAGTAAGTTGGTGTCGGTTTTGGAGTTGTTCGTGCCTTTAAGAAGGAGATGGTGGACAAAGGTTATTCTTATACAAGATTCTACAAGTTTTTCTCGTGTGAGAGGTCAAGTTTATATACGAGCTTGATCTTTATCCCGACTACCTTGGTGGGGTCGTGTACCTCAGTGGAACTTATGGTGAATGGATTATCCCACAAGGTCATTTAAAATCAACCTTAAAAGTATTGAAGATAGTTTTTAGATCTAATTTCTTGAAGTCTTGTTACTTCTTGAATGTTAAGATCGTTTTACGAGAGGTTTTTCTCTTTGTTAGAATATTTTTTCCATGAGTTCTCTTTCTTTGATCGACTACAGGTTGGATTGTGGGTGGAGTTCAAGTTAGTTTTTTAGGGTGTTTTTCATCCATCTTGTTCCATTATTTTTTATTGAAGGTTTGTTTGATTAAAAAAAAGGCGACGAAAGGTACGCCAACAGTTATAAGCTAACCATCGGTGTACATAGCGTTACACCGACGATTTAGAAACTGTCACCTAAGAGACATGGTATAACGGTCGGCCTAGGGTTTATATAAGCCAACGGTTTAAGAAAATCGTCGATAATTGTCGGCGTATCATAAGTTATTTTTCCCCTAAAAATAGAAAAGGGGGGGGGGAGTTGTAAAGGTTAGGCGCTGCCGCCTTACCTCATAGATATATTTTTTTAATGGTATAGACCGACGGTTTTAAAATCCGCCGGCATACCCCTTAATAAATTTAATCTTGTAGTGTTTTCATTGCCGCAAAATAAACGAGGTAATCTAGATATCCATTTCATGAAAACTTTAGATTATCCCAAAGTAAACGGCCATAAATAATTTTTGTAGGGAAATATAAAGATGTAAATGCTATATTATTATTATTATTATTATTATTATTTGCGACATCTCATAAGGGATGATTGGATTTTGGTGTTGAAGATAGGAGAGGGACGATAGGAGTTGAGATTTTCCAACTCTATATTTTTTTAGTACATCAACCTCTCCTCAACTCCTTATCTAACGTCATATCAAACCTCTTATTTAATCTTATCAAACTTCATATCAAATCTCAATCTAATTTCCAACTCTTTTTTTATCCATTAAATCATATAATATAAAATAAAATATATTAAATATATAAATTGGTACAAATATACAATGATTACACTAAAAAAATTGATATAAAATAAACATCTCATCCCTAAACAACAATCTCCAAACAAGTTTTTTGTAACATACTCCCTCAAAACATCAATCTTCAAACAAGTATCTCATATCTTCGAAATACACAACTTCCTCTTCCCTTTCCACTTCCTCTCCTCTCCTCTCATCAACTCTAAAATTATCCGTTGGACCAAAATGATGATAATAATAATAATAATAATAATAATAATAATAATAATAATAATATAAGGAGTGGATAATTAGTATAGAATCATGCAAATTTTGTATATTATTATTTACATATTTATGGGTTTTAAAGAGAAAGATGAGATGTTCACAAATCCCATAACTCAACTCAACCCAACTCAACATTGAATTGGTGCAATACATATGGTTAGACTAGATTGACCAACTCAAAAAATTAAATTGATCAATTTTTTAAACTCAATCCAATCAAACCATTTTCATATTAACTCTTTTCGTATTTAGAAAGACAACTTTTGTCGGAAGATATTCTTTCCCTAATTCTTGAGAGGGATTCGCTGAGTACTTCAGTTTGCTCTTAATATATTTTAGTTTAAGAAATGCAAGATTAGTATAGATTTTGTCAATTAGTTTTCTCATCACAAAATCAAAAGGGAACGTTTGAGATAAATGTCTAGATAATGACAAATATTGAATGTCGTTCAGCTAGTACTCTTGTAGATGAATATTGAGTGTGCTAACCATTGTTATCTAATTAATCATTATTGGTATCCGAACTATCTATTTTCTTTTCTTCTATTATTATTTTTAAACAACATTTTTCCAATTTCATTAGTAGGATATTAGAATTTTTTTTTATTTTTGGAATACGTGATTATCCGAGCCAGCTTACGCACACCTACACTAATATCACGAGACTTATTATATGACTCTACAACATTTAAATGTCAAGAAAATTCGTAATAAATCTGATTTTTTTTCGAAACCAAGGGACGAAGAACCTTAACTAAGAGGGTGGACAAAGTAAGTTGAATTTTGAAAGATGAGAGTAGCAATTATTGGAGGCAGACAGGAAAGGTAAATGGGGCCTTTATCTGCAATTCCACGTGCCGTCACCAACAACAAAGACCCTGAACTGACAGAACACAAAAGCTATGGTCTTGTCTCATAAGATTTCACAATCTTCTTCTTTTTTTCTTTTTTATTTTTTAAAAAAAATCCAACCATTTTTTCTTGTAATTGGAACTGAAGAGAGAGCATCCTCCTGTTTCAGTTGTAATTGGAGCAGAGCAAATGCTTTTAGTTAAAATACTATGATACATTTAGCTTCTAAACTCTATAGATTTTATGAAGAAGTTAAGAATTTTAAAACTTATGTTAAGAGTTTTGAGATTTAATGGATAAAAAAGATGAGGGAGAAAGAAAGAAAGAAAGACGGAGGAGAGAGAAATGAATATGTTTAGGAGAGAGAGAAAATGTAACATTTGATTAATTTTATATAAGGACCATTTTTAAACTTATTTAAAAATTAAGGAACTAAAATTGGATAATTGATAGTTGTTGGACTAAATTGGACGAAAATAATAGTCGAGAGATTAAAATTAGACATTTGAGAGTTGAAAGGTTAAAATGGAACAAACTTCATAGTTTAAGGACCAAAATGATATTCTAACCATAATAGTACTGTTATATTAAAACCGACGATTAAATAAACCGTCAAACAAGTTATTTATCTTTTATGACGTTATAAACCATCGGCTAGAGATATATTCGTTTTAAAGTTTTTCTTTTTAAAAGTTCAATTGTTTGTTTTAAACTTCTGTCATTGTCCACCAATAAAATACCAAAATTGAGTAATATACACAAAATAACTACAAATAATAGTAAAATCCACAAAGCAGATTTAGGTGGAAATAACTACATATATAAAAATAACCAAAAGTGCTGTAGTTAATACAATAGAGTATCGTAAAGTAATACTAATAAAAAAACAATACAAGATTTTAAAATTGGTACAGGTGACCTAACGGTTGTTCCCTCCTAATATCGTGCATCACCTAACAAAATATAGAATAAAACATGAATTAGAAAACTTTAAAAGTACTTATAATTGTAAAAGATATGATTTTAAGAAATATGGGCAACATAACGACATAAATCACCATGGACATACCGAAAAAAATGTACACATGATGTTATAAACATGTAAATCATAACATAATCAAATTTGTTGTTACTTTTGCTGCATGATAGCCACACTTCACATCAAATTTGAAAAACATTTAGAGTTTTAATTACTTAATTACCTAAGTTGCTCGTTATGTCCTTGATTTCTTGAAGAACTTCACCGTGGCTCAAAGCTTCATCATGCCGTCGCAAGACTTGGCAGATCCCTCGCGAGTCTTTGCAACAATTTCTTCCAATTTTCCCTTTGCCTCTTTTTCAATAACCAACGGCATCTTGAGTGTTTGGACCTCTTATGCTAGTTGTGTCTCACACCGTGAGGTCGAACCATTGGCATTTGGAAAATGACGAGGCCTCTTACCTCTAGCTTTAACCCAAACATCATAAGGAAGTCGTCCTAGGCCCTTTTATGTTGTCTGTCCTAATCTCCAAAACTCTCTTCGTTATCTCTAACTCGTTGTAAGGGAGTCCTGCTGCAATTGTTACCTCTTTTATCTCTATCATTTTTTCTGTATACAAATAAAACATATATTAGTACCAAGATAATATGTCAATGAAAAAGGAAAAATCAACATACTTACTTAAGCTTCCACCCATCTGTTCTTTCCACGTAATGAGTTTGATAAAAAAGCTCGATATATCCCAAATCTTGAGCCTCCTTATTTTTATATAAATCTATATGAACTAAGTTAGTATTCTACATATCTTTTGCAATAAATTATAATATAAGCTAATTATTACATTGTCCCGTATGAATAGGAAAGAATGACTCCCTGCTCGTTGATGATATTGTACCTGAGCTCTATTCTCCTCGGTCTTCTACAATTTTGCTTTGTAATTAGGATCTCCCCATTTGTTGCACAAATACTCACAGTTAGCTAGTTCCGTTATGGTAGGAGGTGGGTTCGAACGTCAAAGCGCAGGATCGAAGCCCCCTTAAAGGATTCTATTAGTTATGATGCATTAAGATAAAATAGTTTGTTAAAAGTTCATCACTAGCCTAATGGAGTTTAGCCCAATAGTTATAAGAGCTCAAAATATCAAGAATAGTAATTAGCCCACTTAAAGTATAGTCCATTATCTAGAAGCTTCTTAGCAAAGTGTAGAAGTATTTAGAATTTTAGAGTTTTGTAGACATGTAGAGAATGTTCTAGAAAGTGGAAAATATCTAGATATTTGTAGGATTGCTCTAGACAAATGTGTGGTCCACATTGCCTACTCCACACTATAAATACTCCTCCACCCCACCATATTTTGTATCCAAGAAAAAGTAAAAAGTTGTAGTATCCTCTAAAGTGTCTTCAAAAGAGTCCTAGAGTGATTTTGTAGTGTTAGTCATAAACACTTGTCTTGTAATCTCTTCTTTAGTGATCTTAATAAAAGGTGTTGGTGTTTCCCACATAAGAGTTGTGTTCAACATAGTATAAAATTAATTAATATCTTACTTACTTGTAATGCTTATGCAAAGTGTATCTGTACTCCTTGAACTTAGATTTCATCACGCCTTCAAGATTCTAATGCGCCATAGGATTACTCAGGTCGAGCTCAAAATGCTTATGTAAATAAATACGAATACAAGATTAATACTAAGAAATAGTTTTTTAAGTATAAAATAGATATGAATTTTTTGCCATACAAGGAGCCTTTATTTCACAGGTCCTTCAGTTCCCCAGTGACCTCTTTCCATATATTGAGAGTCACAACAAACGACTCCCACACGAGCATGTCGATTTACTTGCTAAAGCTGTTTGCCTCTTACCCCACAACCTTTCCATACTCTTGACTAAACTCGACACCGACCCGGCCGTGTCGAACTACGTTCCTCTCTAACTTAACTCCCTTTGTAATACCTTTACCGCATTGAGACCTAAATGTACTACCTGCACGTGATTGAATGTTAGAAATCAATAACAAAAGTGTTAATGAACAAAATAAATGAAATCATACCTGATGCCTCACTCCCCACAGAAGGCATGGTCGCAGGAACGTCATCCATCTGATCTTGATCATCAGCGGTCTCCTTAAAGAATGAGCTCGACATGCCAGATAAATTTGCAGGCATGACTACTTTACAAAAACAATATTTAAACATTGATTACAAGATAAACTTGCATGTATATACATCTTAAATAGTGATATTTATGTAATCATCATTTATTTTAATTGAGGATAAAATGACTCGACAAGGACTCAAATTCAGGAGTTCCTGCTCTGATACCATGTTAAAGGCATGACTACTCTATAAAAACAATATTTAAACATTGATTATGGGATAAATTTGCATGTATATACATCTTAAATAGTGATATTTATGTAATCATCATTTATTTTAATTGAGGATAAAATGACTCAACAAGGACTCAAACTCAGGAGTTCTAGCTCTGATACCATGTTAAAGGCATGACTACTCTATAAAAACAATATTTAAACATTGATTATAGGATAAATTTGCATGTATATACATCTTAAATAGTGATATTTATGTAATCATTATTTATTTTAATTGAGGATGAAATAATTCGACAAGGGCTCGAACTCAAGATTTTCTGTTATGATGTCATGTTAAAGTCAAGATTGAGAAGAGTAAAAACAATTTTATTTCATTATAGGGTTGTTTTAATACACGGAAACTAAATTTAAAACCCTAACTAAAATTGGAAATTATGATTGAATTAGAAGATTAAAACCAATTGTATGTATTTACTAAAACCTCAATTTTATATACTTTCTACTATAATACTTAGTTCAAGATTTTTCACATGGGAAGAAGAATTGGGTTGCGATCTCCAATCTTTTTGCCTGGGATCTTTGCTTTTATGTATGAACTGTGGTTGAGTTTTTAATTAAGTAGCTGGTCTATATTAAAAAAAAAAAAAAAAAAGATAGAATCTTGGAAACTATTTTGTTTAGTCTAAATAAAAAAAAGGAATGACACAAAATTAAAAAAAAAGAAAAAAGAAAAGAAATAATGTTTCTAAAGAAAGTCCAAAACATTAAATAAAAAGTTTGGAATTTGAGATAATAAATAAAGTAAAATTTTGATAGATTAAAAAAATCATAAATGTGAGATTATTTAAAAAATAAAAAAAAGTAACAAACTCCTTATACAATTCTTCAATATAAATAATCACGTCTAAACGAGTTATTAACAACCACTCTACATTAAATTACATTTAAATGAGTTGTTACTAATAATTCTTATAAAATGTCATCCAAACACTTCATAAGAGTTTACATGAATTTTATTTATAAAAATAATAATTAAAATAGAAACTCAAATGATACTTAACAACTTTCTTATATTTTTAATTATAACAAATGAATTTTCGTCACTGCACATTTTATTCATGTCTAAAAATGAAGGTCCGATTGATTTGGGAAGGTGATTTGAGTGGCGGCTGAGATTTCAGAAGGAAGTGAGAACGATCAGTACCAAATGCTATCGAAATGACAAACAAGTTTGAGAGGACGAATAATTTCATTTTGATGTTTTTTTAAAAGTTTTTTTTTTTATCGACCTAGAACTATTGGATTGCTCCATTTGCTGCGAATCGTTTATGAAGTGTTTGTTTATCATATTTAAGGAAGATTTAACTTGAAAATTTTTGTTGTATAATTAAAAATCGAGAGTTGTAGCAAAAAATTCGTTTGAATGTAATTTTTGTGTAGAAGAGTTTGAATTAAAATCTTGTTTAGAGGTAGATTTAAAATGAGTACTCAAAAAATGAATGATTAAAAATAAATTATTTTGATTGATTTGAAATGAATGATTATAAATAAGTGGTTAGAAATGATAATGAGTTAGTAAAAACTTGTTTGGATATTGATTTTCAAGGAAGAGTTAGTAAATGCTTCATCTAAATCCTTCTTAAATCTGGCAAACAAACATCCCCTTAGCGTCCCCATCTTTGAAGTCTTTTGTAGACTATTTTTTTTTTGAGTTACAATTATTGGGAATGACGGAATTTGAACCCGTGACCTTTTAGTCATCAGATATGTATTGATGTCGCTGAGTTATTACTTTTGTTGGATCTGTTGTACACTATTTACCTCCTTGTTCTATTAGCAATTGATCGTAAATATGTAGTTTAACTTTATTTGTATTTTTTTTAATTGGCATTTTAGTTCCATGGTCTTGTCTAAGGGGTTTCCCAAAGATCGTATAGATCCCAAAAATTCGATCAATAAGCTAAATGGAAGCTAGTCTAATTGGGCCTTTTGAAGCCCAACTCCTCAAAGATATTTTTGGGCTTAAACGTGCGAGAGGTTTCGCACGTGGGGGCTGGTTTGGCATCCATTCCGTCTTAAGCCCCTTTTTCTCGAAGAATTATTTTCGGCTTGGGTTGAGGTTAGGGAGAACCGGTTTTAATGATTTTGTGTTAGGTTCAACCCCAACCGAACCGAACCGAACCGAACCGAAAAAACTCAGTTCACAGTCTTACGATACGAAGCCCTAGGCATGCCTAAACTCAATCGTTCGTTCGTTCTCATTTTCTTTTGAAGTTCTTCTGTCGAATATTTTCAGACCAGGTGCTCTGTTTTTTCCTTGATTTTTTGTTTTTTGTTTTTTTTTTTTTTTAACTCTACATTTTCAGCTTTGATTTCTTCTGGGTTTTCATTTTGTTCCCTGTTCTGTTCTCTATGTGTTTTCATTTTTTTTGTTTCATTTCAACCATGATTTACAAGTTTTGTATCATATGCTAATTCTTATGTTTTTTATATGATCCCCTCATCATCTGTCTTTACAAACTTGATTATAAATCTTGCTTTAATCTTCTGATGATTCATGCCCATTTTTTATTTTTTTTATTTTATATAATACAGCAAATTCTTGGGTTTTATGGTTAGCATGAATATATGCTTTGTAATATGTATTTTAAAAGTTCCTTAACACTTGACGAATAAGATGTGTGGTAAACACTTACACCTATTGAGTTTCTGAATTTGGAAATCCCGTTGTTAGCTATTACACATGGGTTAAAATGTAGAGCTAGAGGGATGATTTTGGTTGTTTAATACCCTTTAGTTTTAGGAATTAAGCTGGTTGCAGTGTGGATTGAGCTGTTTTAGTTTTGATTATGTGTTGGCTTTTTTGTACCCCTGTAAGTTGTAGTTATTGTTTTTATTTGTTTATCTGGCCGAGTCTTGAATTTAGAGGTTACCTATGTGTTTTATGAATCGAAAAAGTTGAGAAATGATGTGATTGGAGATGCAATTTGACGATTTCTAATTTCCTATGATGAATCTTTAGGGCCCATTTTGTTTTTAGTTTTTGGTTTTTGAAATTTAAGCCTACAACAACTACCTTAGCATATGTTTTTTCTTACATAAATGCTTGCATCTTACCTATATTCTTAGAAACCAAACTAAAATTTGGAAACAAAAAAAAAAAAGCTTCCAAAAGCTTAATTTTGTTTTTGAAATTTGGCTAGCATTCATATACTTTTTTAAGGAAAGATGGATGTATTGTAAGAAAGATGGAACATATTGTAGGAAGTTTGAGTAAAAATTAAGCTTAAATTTCAAAAACCAAAAACAAAAAACCAAATGGTTATCAAACGGGACCTTAGTTATCTGTCGTTGATTATTTGCCTTTCCTTTTGGTTTTACAGAGCTTTTGTGAATTCTCTTGTGGATTGCCATTTGGGCCTAGCAGTTTTGTAGTCATGGTTGGTTGGCAGAGATGTATTCGGTCCATGCTTGGCTATGTGCAGAAGAAAGTTGAATTGGGTTACAATGTAGCTGCCAACACTAATTGTTATCGCTTGCAATCCACTCTTTCATATGGTCAGTGGTACTCTCTTTTGGATGATTGTATGAATTATATAAGACCTTTTTCTTGCCCAGTCAAGTTTTGGCTTTTTTTTTGGAACAAGAAACAATTTCCGTTAAGAACATGATAAGTTATGTTAAAGTGATGCATCTCGATCTCCACAACGGAGGAAAAATGAAAGGTCAAAAACAACAAGAAAATAAAGAAAGCAACGGTTACATATAAAGGAAAAACATTCCAACAAAGATAAAATATCATGAAGAGAATAATCTACAAAAGAATTGGATATAATACACCAGGATGACTCTTTCAAACAGGCTGAATCAATGGGCTTAGGCTACCTACATAGAAAATAATTTCGTACGCCCAAGGTAGTATGTATCCTGCAAAAGCTGTCACAATCATTAATAGGAAGATTACAACTCTGAGACACCGAAAAAATTCCCTTCCTTTGTAGTCAAATTTGATGATAGGCTTTGGCAATGTTACCTACCAAATAAAAGGCCTGCCGGTGATGTAAACTTTTTTTTAAAAAAACTTCCCGGAGTAATGAAGCTCGCTTTGCTTACTCCTTTTATTTATCGTAATACGCTGCTCTTCCTAGATCTTGTTGCATTTTATTAGAATTGATAGAATAACAAAAATCTATTTTACTTTTTTGTTTCCAAAGTAACTTGGGGGAAGGGGTGCCTTCTCACAAAGGAGTCGTAGTGTCTAGGCCCGAGCTCATGAATGGTATCTTCTTTTTATTAAGTAACTCGACTTCGATTCTTGAATAATCACTATGTGGCGTAGGGTTACATCCTGTATGAAACTTAAGAGTATACTGCCAAATTTGGAGTATCCTACTTTCACGCAATTCAATGAGTTCAAGTTTCAACAAGCAATCAATATTTCACGATCAAGAGTGTAGTACTATTTGTAGTAGCGGTCCTTATATATTGTATTAACAATCGAAAGATGGTCGAAAGGTCTAGGGGATAAGCTACATAAGCTATATATTGATTTTCTTCCCCAACAAAAGGCTCGATGCCATAGTTCGATGAGAAGAAAGTGAAGCCTATTTTAGATCTTTTTTCAACCCTAGGCACTCTAAAATCCTTTTTCAATGCTATGAGAGTGAATTCGGTACCAAAAGAATACGACTTTTATGAGGTTTTTAGAGTTGCTTGTGTGCTAATTTCCACATACTATTTTAGGCACCGTCTTGGATTATTCCCCATAGCACAACACTTCTAGTCGGTATCTTATTAAAAATGGGATCCTATGGATTGGTTCAGATCAATATGGAATTATTACCCCACTCCCATTCTATCTTTTCACCCTGGTTGATCATAGTAAACATAATTTTTTTTTGAAATCTGGAAATCAGAGCATTGCTCCACTATACCTGAGGTAACCACGACCGTCCTTAAGCCAAGCTTATAGTAGACATAATTCAAATAATCTATGCAACTTCAACATCTTTAGGTCAACACAATTTTAAAAAAGAGATAGATATCATATAAATATTCATGGAATATGATTAACTTTCAAGATGCTTTGGTGGTGGAATGGTAGATACGTGAGAATCAAAATCTCGTGCTAAAAAACATGACTTTAATTCTCAAAACTTTTTTTGCTCCATCCTCGTAGGGGCAGAGAACCCATCGCCTTTTTCATTCCCCTCTCCTATACAATTTAGTCTTCTCTCTTCCTCATGGTCGTACACATACTTGGGGGTGGGTGCAACGATTTCAAAGTGGACTCCCACTCATTAGATAAAGAAGATCGCCAAGATTTCGTGAATCGTTGCTGAACATATTCCTTCCAACTCAACAAGCATTCTCAAGATTTATTTGACACCTAAATATTGTAGGTTAGACAGTATGTCCAATAAAGATAATTTCGATGTGCGTTGGCTAGTCTGGATACTCATCGATATTTAAAAAAAAAAAAAAAATCTAGAACCACGAATGACTTAGATCCTCTAATTCCTTTCCAACCATAATTTTGTTATAAGAGATTTAGGGTGTGTTTGTGCCACCAAGAACAAATGGGGATGTTTGTGCCACCTAGAAAAAAATTTCTAGAACCACGAATGCTATGCTACTGCCTTCATTCCAGCTTAATTATTAGGTTGTGAGTAATGCTTGGATCGACAAACTCATGCACCAATTTTCAGCCCTCGACCATGGTTTCTATCAAGATGGTCGTCAACATATTTACTTCGACCTAAAAAATCATCACGAGCAACTGCAATAATGATAAAGAACATGATCACGAGTTCCAATCACAACATACCAGGAAAGTCTTTTATAGCTATTTTGGAGAACATGGCCACGGAATCCCTATACTTGTCATTATTATTCGCATATCAGCAATCACACATTTGTCATATCCCGGAGAAAACACTTACATGCACTCACATGTAACCAACTACTTCGAGCACTTGTTTGTCAGAAACATGTTTGCAATCATCTTGCTTCTTTGGATGCTTGTCAGGATGTTTAATTTTCTCTATGTTGTTTCTGTTCCAGATCTTTTCTGTTGTTCTATGCTTTTGTATTTGTTTTTTCCTTTTCTTTATATTGTATCCAAACTTTGTTTCTTTCCTTCTCTTAATGAAAAAGTTTGTTTCCGTTCAAAAAAATAAAATAAAATAGAAGTTTCGAAAGATTAAGCTCATGATTTAGACAAGATTTGGAAACCAAAAATTTAGCATATGGTTGTTTTATCAACGTGAGAAAGATTTGACAGCTCTTATCTCTTTCACCACTTTATTGAATAGGTTGCAATCCTGACAATTCATCTTTCTAAGAGGTCTCCCTCTTCTAAATGTTTATCGTATTGTCTGTTCATTACAAACTGTCTTGTATCTGATTAAAATCAATAGAACCACAACAGATTCCGAAAATTAAAGTTCCTAAGTTGCATTAATTTCTTATGCAGGGGAGTTGTCTTATTTACAGAGACTTTTGAAACCATCCTCAACCGGCATCACACAACCTTATTATCAGTGTCTCCAACAGATGGTACACATGCCAAAGATATCATCCACCGAATCTCTCTGGAATTAATTTTTGTTTAAGAGTTTATTTCTGCAAAACAAAACTTCAAAGAGTATTTGTGTCTTGTCTCCAAGGGGTGTCACAGTGGTTGAAAACTTGAGCTTTGAGGGTATGCTCCCCTCAAGGTCCCGGGTTCGAGACTCACCTGTGACATTACTCCTTCAATGTCTCTGGTGCCTGGCTTAGGGACGGGCGTGGTTTCCTTGTTAAAAAAACAAAGAGTATTTGTGTCTTTATTTGATAAAATACTTGAATTTGTTCTATTTTTCTGAGAAATGTCTTCACTGGAAATTTTTTTTTCCTTTTATAGGGAATTTCCAGTTCAAGGATGTTATTAGCAGACAACTCTGGGGAACCAATTTCATCTCCTCTTACTTCTGCTTTGGCTTTAAGCAGTGGAACAAATGGAGATAAAGACCAGAAAGTAGTCGCTAAAGCTTCCAAAGTCCAAGCTGTATTAAAGGGAATCAAACAGGTGAAATCCTTAGACTCATTCTTGTCTTAAGTAAGAACAGATGAAAGTCATAATTGAGTGAAACTTGCAAATTTGTTGAAATTGAGATTTTGTAATTCTAGAACCTGATAAAATTTTAAGTTTTTATGATTTCCATTCATACATTATCAACTTGCTTATTAGATTTGAAGGCAAAAAACACCTTTGGTCCATGAAGTTTAGAAAATAGTTCAAAATAATAGACATAGTACACTAACAGAAAGATGATGCTGATGGTTGCTCGCCGACTTGGCTGATTATTTTAGTTTTATATTACTTTTTAGCACCTGAGCCCAAATCTGATATGTCAAAGGGCAGTGAAGAAATAAGTGTGCCTGACTTTCACCCGCGGAATTGCACATCAGACATCTGCCCGGGGATAAAATCATGTATGGCATACGTCTTTGGAGCCTATCAATACTGTTGACCGCTCCTCTACTAAGCTCCCTCATAAATATTTTGATTTTCTTAGGACAATAATTCTTCCAAATGGCCACATATAGATCCTTGTCAACCGGATGCCCAACCTCAATCAAATGACCCGTTAAAGATTTAACCGAAAAACAGTTGTTTGATTTAAGACACCAACACCAAGAATCCGGCATATTCCAAAATCGAAAGGTTTCTAAATGAACTGAAAGTGCAGCCCATTCCAAGGACTCCAAGTCGTTTAAATTCCTACGAAGATTTAGGTTCCAAGCTCAATAGTCCGGATTCCACACATCTTCAGGTTGAGTTACTAGCCGAGGATAAACAACACTAATAACCCCACATGGCAACGAACAATCAATCCAGAAACGAACTGAGGTACCATTTCCCGCCTTATGAGATACAATAGGATGCAATATTCCCAATGTAGAACAAATAAATCTCCAAGGAGCTTTATAGATCGAAGAAGTAACGTTAATTGGCCAACCCATACCAGACGATGAACTATAATATTTAGCATCAATAAGCCGACGCCATAAAGCATTAGGTTCTTGAAGAAAACTCCATCGTCCGCTTCTATCCTCTCTTTCTTCCATTCTTCTTCTAATTTGCCTATGACGAATACCACCATTTCCTTCCCTGTAATATTTGTTGTGTATCTAAAATTTGGAACTTCTTTTTTTTTTTTGAATCAAGGGTAACCACGCCTGTCCCTAGGCGAGGCACCGGAGACACTGAAGGAGTAATGTCACAGGTGAGTCTCGAACCCGAGACCTTGAAGGGAACATACCTTTAAAACCCAAGTCTTCAACCACTGTGCCACTCCTTGGGGACTGAAACTTCCCTTTGGGTTTGGCCTATAGGTTATATAACTGGTGGTTGGCCCAAACCCAAGTCGCCGCATGTAACCTCTGCCGCCATTTCACATAATCCCTGACCATTTGAGATTAACCATTTCCTCTTTCTTATTATAATAACTTGCACCTCAAACATTATTTACCATGACCCCTTTCTATAATAACTTGCACCCTAAATAAAGTTTATAAAAACCCAACTGGCTCCCCAAACACGGATGTTTTGAATCTGATATGGTACATAGATTTGCTTCTCTCTTCGTTTCAAAATAGATCTGGATTAACGGGAGTTGTAGAGCTCTCTTTGTCTTAGAACTACTATTGTAGAAGGGGTAGGGAGCTTTCCCCTTTGTTTCAAAGTTGAGCTACATGTCAGATATAAGGTGGTGGAAGATGTGACGAGGGAGGAGGGAGATGGCAATCCTTCCTTCAGTTCACTACTAGACAAATGAATTCAAAAATTATTTTGAACCTCGGGACCATAGAGACGCCAAAGTCAAACCTCAAGTTCCAAAAGTGAACTTCAGAGACAATTGTCTTTGTAGAACCTTTGGGGACCAAACGGACACCAAACATATATCTCAAGCACCAAAGATGTACTTTTTCCTAAATTTTTTAGAGAATGATTTGGGTGCAGCCCCTCTAAATGTAGCTGCTTTTTGGGCCACAAGAAAAAAACAATCTCTTATAAATAAAAAAAATTAAAAAAAAGAAAGAAAATTTGTGGTCATTATAGCGCCACACCAATGGCTGCATCTTTGGGGGTGCAGCCTAGGCACCAATTCTTTCTCAATTTTTTATATTGGTCAAGTGTAGTAACTCATTCTGTTAATGAAAGTTGGTTTCCCAAAGAAAGAAAGTGTAGCAACTTATTTTGGTGTACCTTTTATTTAAAAATAATTAATGTGACTGTCACATTTGAATTGTTCTACCAGAGTCCCAAAAAAGTCAACTTGGTTGCTGCTTTAGTTCGTGGCATGCGTGTTGAAGATGCACTGTTGCAGTTACAATTGACTGTAAAGCGAGCTGCAAAAACTGTTTATCAGGTGAAACACCATCTTACAGCGCTTGATGTGCACGTCGTTTACTAATCACTGTGATCGAATATTTTTCGATTTCATTATGTAGGTGAGACTGCTGAGAAATAAGCACACAAATACTTAGAGACTGGTCAACCAGTTTTTGAAGATTGAGCTTGGTAGTTTAATAGGCCATTTGTGCTGGACTAGGTCCAAGTCGAGACTCGATGAGTTTTAGGAGCTGGACTAGTTCCAAGTCGAGACTCAATGAGTTTCGTTTGTTTTTCCCCTTAGACATCTTGCAAAATAGGGCATTTGAGCTATAGTGTAAGATTTAGCCACGAGACTAAATATTCTTTTGTTGTTATGACATTTTGAAGGTCATTCACTCGGCCAGAGCAAATGCAACCCACAATCATGGAATGGATGCAGATCGGCTCCTTGTTGGTAAATGAAGCAATCAAAGATAAACTATCGTTTATATTTTATGGTTTTGTTTATTTAACTTCTTGTCTTGTACAGCTGAGGCATTTTTGGGTAAAGGATTATTTAAGAAAAGAATATCATATCATGCCAAAGGAAAATGTGGGATCAAAGTTAGACCAGAATGCCGGCTAACAGTTGTTCTTAGGGAGATAACTCCGGAAGAAGAAGCAGAGATAGCAAGACTGAAAGTTCACAATTTCCGCAAGCTTACCAAGCGCGAAAGCCGACTTGTACCTCATAAGCTTATTGAAACGACATCAATCTGGAACCGGAAGGGCAAAGCTAGAGCGAACGTAGAAGGTTAAGTTGCTTCATAATCGGATAATAACCGCATTCAGTTGAGTTTTTTCCATCTCTTTCGGCTTGGCATTTTGCTTGTTTTCATGTCCTTTTGTTCTAGACCAGTTATGCAGGGAAAGTGATTTTAATGTGGTGGAATGTGAGGATTGCTTTTGCACAAGGATGCCTTTGTTGCAATGAAATCAATGTGGTCCTTTGTAATTCCTAGAAGCCTAAGCAAAATGTGATGGATTTTTTCACCTTTGATTTTCTTTTCAACTAAGTTGACTATACTCAATAATTTTTGTGGCAATTGATTTGTTTTGTTTTTTTGGACTCAGCTGGATTATTACTTAGAACTAATTGTTTTTGAGATATTGAGAGATCATAGATAAAAAAAAAATAGAGAGAATGAAGACTACATTGTATTAGGGTTTTGAAGGCAATTACATATTGGAAGGAAAGAGATAAGAACTTGTAATCTTAATTTAGTGATTATTAAGTTATACAAGATGACATTAGAGTTATTCTCTTGTTCGCCTCAATGAACATCTTGTACGTATTATAACGAATACATGGTGAATAAAAATTGGTGATTATTCAAGAATGAAATTGTCACTTAACTTCAAATGAGTGGAAATTCATATACATTCTTCATATTTTTTTTTTTAAAAAAATCCACGAGTACTTGAGTGTACCTAATATGTCCATATTGAGAAGAGAAACAACTCATTGTTTCAATATTCTTTACTTTGATTATCACCAACTACAATGATCATTAGATTTATTTTTTTAATTCAACAACATTTGTAATTAATTGGTTATTATGTGATAAATGATGCCATTGGGCACAACGATCATTAAACTAACCTACAATATTTGATACATTTTAAAGACATTTTGAGATCATCAGCTTAAAATTTTAATCAATAATTGAAGGTGGTGGGATTTGAATTCACTAATTTAATAGATAATATTGTGTTGTACTTCAAAATGAATTAGTAATGAGAAAAATAACTCATATATTTGATAAAAATGTTGAAGATCGCTCATCTTTTCAATGTGGAATAAGATAAATATCTCCAAAATATCCGTTTTGGCTAACTCGCTTGGATTGGATCCAAATTTTTTAGATTAAATTCCTGTTTAAGTTTTACCCTCTTGAGTATGGTCTACTAAATCACCTGCTTAGATTTAAATCAAATATTTTAAAAAATTAAAGACTAAGGGTAGATTCAATCAATATTTGAACCTATAGGTTTTGATTGAGGACATTCAAACACGTTCAAATTGCAAAAGCATTTCCTTTTATGTCAATAATGAACATGGAAAAGAAAAGGTTTAGCCTTTAATTGCCCAACGCAAGCTGGAAATGACACAAGAATTTGAGAGCAGTTAATGGTTTCTTATTGAACAAGGATTCACATTCACAAATGTGAAAAAAGAAGAATTTTGATTTGGTAAGGGGGAAAATGAAGGCATGTGAGTGGTTGATCACTTGATAATTGTATGAGTGATTTCATCATATATTTCTTCAAAAAGTAATCATATTGATTTTGAGATGAACAACTTTTATTCAATTATGTGTGTTTTGTACTTTGTATTGTGATTCTATGTAAAGTCTTTTTGGTTCATACGTTATCTAAATGGTGAAGTTGATAAGAATTGGTTGATGTGTTTTGCCACTTGGATATGACACGTTTGACAAATGATCGAATACAATGGATTAGCTGGACTATAACTAGCATGCCCTGTAAAGGGGATTTGAAACGTTGTTTTAACTCGGGGTGTACATACATAGTCTAGGTTGTATAAAAAATGGATAACCTGAGCAAACTAGACTATCCAACCCAAATCGTAAAGATTGGGTAGGGTTATAATGTTCTTTGGGTTAAATTGTGTAATGGTTTTAGGATTTTTGTTGGATTGGGTCGGTTTTTGGGTTGACTACTTTTTTGCTCGTTTAATTTGGGTTATTGATTTGAATTAAACGAGCAAAAAAGTAGTCAACCTGAGTCTACTTAACATATTGACGAGTGTAGCTCAATCTTAATTTGGGTTGAGTGTAGCTCAACTCAACCCAAATTAAACGAGCAAAAAAGTAGTTAAGTCACCAATTCATTCGGTGTCATGTTAGAAATCAATCAATAACTTTCTATGTATCATGTAAATGTCGTTCATATGAACAAAAATATTAATAATAAGTCAATTCGAGTGTAGCTCAATCAATATCAATGAATAAATTGCCAATTACAATTTCAAAGGTTGATGACTAAGCTTTTGCAATTGTTAAAAAAAAAAAAGAAAAAAACTAACTATAAGCTTCTCTATTTTTTAGTTTAATTATAATTAAAAAAAAATCAAACTCATAATTTCTTGATCATAGAAATACATCGATACAAGTGAATTATTGATCTTATTGGCGACTAATAATAAGATTTATAACTTACAACTTATTAGCTAATTTTGAAACGAGTTTTTGGGCTTGCATAAATATCTACCTGTAATGATATTTTAGTAATATATACATCAATATATCCAAAACTGAGATATTTGATAAGGATTGTGATTACATTAAATTGAAGTAAATCTATCACATTACCCTTTTTTTTTTCTTTCTTAAATGGTTCTAGAACATGTTTGAAGTGTTGACAAATAAGTAAGGTATAGATTTTATCATAATTTTAAAATATTTTCAATTATTGTAATGAAACACTCATCTTTGGAACCAAACTGTTTTTTATATAGAAAAGTAGAATTTGTGGGAAAAGGGATTTGGTAATTGAGAGAAACCAAATTGGGTTTAGTTTTGCTTCTTGAAGATGAATAATATATATTTTTATTAAGATATGATTCTAGTATATCCATTAATTTGTATATACCATGTTAGGCTTCATAGAAAGCAACAAATTGAGATAAAATGAATTGGCCATGTGGCCAAGTCAAATTGGCTAAATATTTAAACCACAAGTTTTTTGAGGCAAGAAATCAACATATTCCAAGCTTTTATAATTTAATATTCATTAACCAACTATCACTGTTTGGAGATTTAAATAATTAAATCATTAACAGATGGACATTAATTTTTGGTCTTATTAATGTTTCTTTTTTGTTGTATTTTCATTTTGTTGTTGGCAATTAGGTCACTCTTTCTTTCTCTTTTTTGACATTTGTTGTTGACTTAAAGTCTTAACTGTTCACTAAAACGCTGCCGTTTAACTTGTGCTTATTTGGCAAGCATGTGGAGATGAAGTACCATGTTGAGATTAGAAAGTCATTCATTCATAATTTATAATTTATTTGAAAAATATGTTTATAATTTATATTTTGCAATGATGAGGTTTCATTTTTTTTTTTTTTTTTTAGTTTTCTTAAACATAATTTTGTTAAGGATCTACTCATACTTTTATTTTATTTATATTTGTGTTTTAAAAAATCAATTTTGAAAATTATATTTTTAGAAACACTTTTAAAATCAAAGTGAAATTTCAAATACACATTATTATAAAATTAGTAGTTATTATTATCATCATCATTTGTATTATTTTTTTCAAAAGCTTGGAACAATTTTTTTTTTTTTTTCACTTTCTGTTGATCTAAATTTATTCAAGTTTGTTGAACTTAAAATTTAAAAGTAAATAAAAAATATCAATTTAAAAAAAATATATGTATCAAAACCAACTAAGTCAATAGTTATTCATGAAAAATGGAAGTGACCCGACCCATCTGAATGTCAAGGAGTTTTTTTTTTTTTTTCTTCATTGTCCATTCTAATTTACCTACATTTATATTATTTTCACGAGACATTAGCAGTTAACCACCATGAATCAAACCCACAACATTTTAAGTTTTTGATATCTTTTTTTGACTACTAGGCTTCTGTATTAGTTAGTTTAATTAAAATAAAAATGAAACCAAATTTATTTTTAAAATAGATTAGAATAGGCCATTTTAAAATTTTATCTATAAAAATAGTCTCCTATAAGTATGTATTTAAGTAAATAGCACCTTGACAAATTTTTAAGAAGATTCCGTCAACTGTATTTAAAATCGAATAATTTTAAACCGAATAGAAATATTCTAAAGTAGCCGCGGTTTCTAGCAATAATATTCTTATTTTTACTTTTATTTTTGTTTTATATTTTAAAATAATATGTAACTGTAGTTAATTTTTTTCTCATTTTTAAGAAATTTTCTCCAACTTTTTTGCAGAACATTTTGCCTTCTTCTTTTAAACTACTTTCAATGTAAGAAAATATCAATACAAGTATTATTCTATGATTTTTTACTGAGTTATATTATCATTCATCTAAACTTTTAGAATGTAAGTGAAATATATAGACTAACAAAGTAACGCAATGCAGTGGTTTGGAATAATTTATTTTCAAAATTACTTTAAAAGTAGAATATTAATTTTTAATTTAAAATTTAGGAGAGAAAAAGAAGCAAGATTCGTCAAACAAATTGCTATTTACTTTTCTTCTTTCTTTTTTGGTAAATAGCAACCAACCTGATTTATACTGTTTGAAAAAAAGTTATAAAATCATAAAAAGAAAACTGAGAAAAAAAAAAAAAAGAAACTGTGTCATGTTCTTGTTCCTTTCATTTCTGATTTCTTAAGAAAGAAAGAAATTACCATCTAATAATTATTCCCTCGTGTTATTTTATTTGAAAAAACATGAATAAATTTGGAATTTATTTTTTTCTCATGTGTTCAATCTCTTCAATTTTAAATTAAAGAATTAAATAATAACGAAAATTTCCAAACAAATATTCAAATAATTATTTAAATTTTGTAATATTTATTGCACATTTTATAAGTAACCAAAAATTTATAAACCATAGCTTTTAATCATGGTTTTTGAAATTGAAAAATGAACCAAATACTACATTTCCCCCCAAAATTGTGCTAGAAAAAATATTTTCGACACAATTGCTATGCATCTCTCAAAAACGCAAGAAAAATAAACCAAAAGAAAAGCCAACATTATCAAATTAAACCATAGTTTAATTCAATAAAACTATCTATTTTCAAATTCTTATTAAATTACTAAATCAAAAAATCAAAAGTATCTTTTCTCAAAAAAAAAAAAAATCAAAAAAACAAAAGTATATACTAATATACAAAAATCGTGTATACATTTTTTTCTAACAACATTCGAGTATTAGAAGATTCGCACTTGTAATTGTTAGTTATTAAGTTATGCATGAGACCACTAAAATTATAGACAAAAAAATCAATTATTTGAATCTTAATTTTTAATTATTGTTGAACTAATTTTTTTTCTTTCAAATAATGAGCAAAAACATCCAATAAAAAGAGTAGGTCAACATATTAATGTATATTCAAGTGATTAGAAGGTCATAATTAAAGTTTCCACATTAAAAATAGAACTCAAAAAAAAAAAAAAAAAAACTAACAAACAAATAAGCCAAACAACACACTCAATCTATTTTCCAAATTTTCTTTCGATCTCTTATTATTTAACAAAGAAAAAAAGTTCTAACAAATTTAACATCACCACCATACCAAATCCTCTACATTTCATTTTTTTCCCCCTCTCCAAAACCCCACAATCAAAGAGCAAGAAAAAATAAAATGATTTGTTACAAACTTCTAGCCATAATTTCTTGAAACCTCCTATAAGACTCTTGTTTTTCCAGTCTGAATTTCTCATGAGACCTCGCTATAAAAATCTCCGCCAATTCATCTATCTCATTTCCACACCATTTCTCTTCTTTACCCTCCCTCTCCTCGAGCCACTGCAAGTATCCCGAGAGCTGATCGTCGCCACCACCACCGCCACCGCTACCAAGATCATCCCACATGACCGGCACGGGAGTCACGTGGGACGACGAAGAGCACCAGTTGTAGTGGAGTCTAAAGGACCCAAAGAGGAGCTTGTTCTTGTTCTTCTTCATGGCTATGAGGGATTGGTGGTTGGCATGTTTCAATATGTGAAACGCTGTCGTTTTGGCTCTTGAAATGGCTTTGGCTAAAGAGAGTATGAGAGTTTGCAAAAGGGTTTTGAATTTCACTAGGCTTAAGGTTGAGGATGATGATGATGATGAATTTGAACCAAATATTTGGAGAGAAGATGGTGAAAGAGAAACCATTTTCATTTTTTTTGATATGTGTTTTCTTTTGTCATGAGTTGTTTATAAAGAGGTTTGGTTGACGATTTTGCCCTTGGGACTTTTGTGTATTTAAAGTTTGTGGCATGTGATCGCTTTTGTGGAGAAAGTGGAAAAGGTAATGAGGGCAAGTTTCAAAATATTGTTCTTTTTTTTCTTTTTTCTTTTTTTTTTTTGAAATCTAAAATATTGTTCTTATTTTAGTATAAATGTTAAAATATCAAAAATTTACTTTGAATTTTTATTCTATTTTAAGCAAATTTTCAAAATTTTAATTTCAGTCTTCAACTTTTGAATTTGACCTATTTTAGTTTTTGAAATTTTAAATTTGTTTAATTTTAAACTCTCAACTATTAAAATTTAATTTTAAAACCTCAACTTCTAAATAAATAAAATAAAATTGATTTTTATTGAAAATTTTTGTTAATTCTTCTTTAAAAATCATTATAAATTTGAGAAATATGTCTACACATTTTTCGTTATTGGTATTAAAACTATTAACATTATTAAACCAATTTTTAATTAATATGAACTTCAAATTCTTCGTACAAACTAATTTTATTTTTTTAGTTTTTTAAAAAAATTAAAAACTAAAATTTGATATTCGGAACCAACAAACCTTAATAGAGGTCTTTAGTGCATGCTCTCAAATAATATAAGAGTCAGGATCGAAATTATGATCGTAGAATTAAAATAGATTACCAAACAAGATAATCAACGCGTCGTTAATCCATTCACTTAAATTTTATTAGAAATATCATACGTGCGTTGCACGTATAATATATTTTAATATAAAACTTTGTTTTCAATCCAATTGAAAATATCATTTAAACTTTATTCATATGTGTATTTATAATGATACTAGTTATATTGTTATCATACGAAATTTTTATTTAAATAAATAAATTTTAATTATGAAAAAAAAATTTAAAGAAAAAAAATCAAATATAGGTTAGTTCTTCATATAATTTTTTATTTATTTTTTACTTAACCATATGATGGAACAATTTTAATAACATTAGTATACAATATTGAAGTTATGAATAATATAATAAATAACATACATTTAAGTAAAATAGTAGTGTATTTCTCAAAAATAAAATAAAATAAAATAATAGTAGAAAATACGAATTCTCCAATTATTGTAATCTCACAAAAAAATGGTATAAAAATATTGTTGCCCATTTAAAAAAAAAAAAAAATAAGAGACACATACAAAGAATTATCAATCAATGTAATTTCCTATGTTAGTTATGTTTAAATAGACAAATCATGTTAGAATCAATTTTAATGTAGTAAACAAAATATAATTAATTTGAGATTAATGTTTTTTCATATAAAACTAAAACTTGGCTTTGTGACTATATAAATATTTAATTTTGAATATAAATATTATTGTTTTTATTTGTTTAGCTTTACATTTATTTTTATATTTTCAAGGGTTTAGTTGAATAAATATAAAGTTTTTTATAATATAATCAAAATTTTGTTTTTAGTTTAATAATTATTGAGAGTGGGAAGATTTAAACCTACTACTACTAAGGGCACGTTGAGTTATTATATAATGTGATTCAAAGACATAATCATTCAAAGTGTTTCTTTCCCTCCACATTTTAAGGTATAAGATGATGAAGATTTTTTTTCGTATGTTAAGACATTCAAAACAAAAGATATTCGTATGAAATTATAAAAATGTGAAATCATCAAAGATGTATTATATAAATTTTAAATAAAAATTTACTTTTCACCTACTTGAAAATCTTCTCTAAAAAAAATGGTTGATTTCCTAACGGAATTAATAAATTGTAAATGAAACTCAATATAAATAACAAAAATTAGAAAGAATATAAAGGTGAAGAAATAAAGGAAGATAAAATCTCAATTTGCTTTTCAAATGAGTAGGAGAATCTTTTTATAGTTATAAAAAATAAATAAGTTACAAATTTTCATAACTTCAATGTTTTTAAAAATATATATATAACTTCGATGTTTAATTATTGAATAGAGTCTGATAGAATTAAATAATAAGAGAGAAACAAAAACGTTATAAAAATTAGTTAAAGAAGTGGAAAGGGTGTGAATATGAATGACCACCAATTATTTAATTATGTGATTTGAATGTTATTAATATTTAATGTTAATACTTCTATACTATATTTATTATAATTTTTATTTTATAAAAGTTCATGTAAGTGCCTAATTTGGATAGAAATAAATCAAAGATATCTCTCGAGTTGAATGTCATTTTTGTAATTTTAAAGAATTAGTTGGACAAAATAATCCAAAAATGATTTTCTCATTCAAACCACTTTTTAAGTAGTAAAATAAAATAACGTAAGATAAGATAATAACGTTGAAAAGACTATTAAATATGAAATATGTAAATGAATTTTTTTATTAAAAAAAATAATAATTAGAAAGATTTTTAATAATGATGATTTAAGTATTTTTTTCTAGGCTTCCGTTACATCTTGAATATGATCAAATAATATTTTAGATCAATTGATAATTAAAACAATAAGAAACTAATAATGAATAGAAGAATATATTTTAAATTATAAAAATATGATAAGTACAACATATTATTCTTTTACGTCACACTTTAAATTTTTAAAAAACAAAAAAGAAAAGAAAACATCACACTTTAAATTAGTAAGAAAAATAAAATAAGATAGATATATTATTCTAAAAGAAACTTTTCATTTTCACGTTTTTTTTTATGGATGATACTAAAGAAAATAATTTTAAGAAAAGTATGACTACAAAAAAATAAAATTTAATTGAAAAATAGAAATGTTTCGTGGTCATGCATTCTTTTTTATATTTTTTAAATCTTAAACACCTCATGTGATTTAAGTAATTCCAAACACCTTAAATGATAATATAGAAGTAGAACAACATAATATATATATATATATATACATATATATAAAGATTAATATTATTTTTATAAATTGAGATAAATATATGTGATTAGAAAGAATGTTTATATATTCCGTTTACATATTTGCTCGCTACTTGTGCTTTGCTTCGCCCCTTTCCCTTTTCTCTTTCTCTTTCTTAACATATTTCCAAAGATCAAATGTTACTACAAAGAAGACGAAAGATGAATGTTATATTAAATCATCCAAAATAATAAACATAAATCAAAGAAATATATGAATATATGGAAGAAAAAAAAGGAAAAAAAGAAAGACATCTAAACATATATGAGGATTAAACTTTTTGTTGTAAAATGATGGACGAGTAGGAAAAAGTATAAAAATGAAGAAAGAACATGATAAAATCTCAAATTCTTATTGAAAATGAGTAAGAGATAACCTTTTTTATAGTGATAAGAAATGAACTGAGTTGTAAAACTTTTGAAATTCTTAATACAATTAAACTATAATTCATTTAATTTATGAATTGAATTAAATCTATTTATGACTTTGTCGGAATATGAAATGATTTGAACTTATGATAAAAGTTGGGTTTTTTTGTATTTTAAACATGGGGTTAAAAAGTGAATTTAATTATAATAAATTGTGAGGTTTTTTTTTTACTTATGCGTAGGTTTATTTTTATTTTATTTTTATTTTAATTTTATTTTAATGTCATAATTGAAATTAGGGAGAATTACTTGGATAAAGTAGTCCAAAATTGATTCTCCCTCTTAAGACACATTTTAAGTAGTAAAGATAAGAATAAACTTTAATATCATAATAATATAATAAAAATTTTATTTTCAAAATTAATTTACCAAAAAATAAAAATTAATAATTTGTCTTATATATGAAATTTTTTTTCTTGCATTTCAAATGTAAAATCGTCAATAAACTAGCTCAAATATTCATTTCAAAAAAAGCAATTGAGATGATGGTGGGGTTGGTAAAAAATGTCTTGGATGATATAAAAAAAGTCTTAAATGATTTGATAAAGTCATTATTAATAAAGTCTTAGATGATTTGATAGATATAAAATTGTAAGATCCATCAGGGCCCCGAGTATGAATTTAGGCTGTAACATTAATTACGCATATAATCAATTACTCTTTCTTTTAAGGAGTTTTATTTGGTTTTTCTCCTTCCTCTCTCTTCATTAATTGCTAATTCTTTATTTATCTAATATAGGATTTTATTTTAGAACAATTAATATAGGAATATATAGGAAAACGAGAGAGAAGAGGACATTAATTGGAGATAGGAGGGAAAAATGGGAAACGAATCTAAGATAATGTAATTTTTTTTTTATTAATATATATTTGAAGATAATGTAATTAATGTAACTTATTTTAAAACATATAAAAATATATTTGGCAAACTTTTTTTAAGTACACAAATCTGATTGACATAATCTTAAAAATTTAAAAAGAAAAACCTATAATTCAACTTAAAAAATAAGATTTTAAAGTTTTATTCTATTCTCTAACTTCAATTT
The DNA here is from genome assembly GCA_037833695.1 of Sechiopsis laciniata. Lineage (NCBI taxonomy): Eukaryota > Viridiplantae > Streptophyta > Magnoliopsida > Cucurbitales > Cucurbitaceae > Sechiopsis > Sechiopsis laciniata. The sequence continues at coordinate 3,386,201 of JBBMKA010000005.1, forward strand.
TTAGAATCAAATACTTTTTATATTTAAAAAGTTAGAATACAACATCTTATACTTTTGAAAATATGCAACTCTACATTTATACATTCAATTCAGCATAATTCTAATTCATTCCTTTCAATACGACGTTGCAAATATTGAACGGTGAAACCGAATGGATAAGAAGTGCAATTATTTCATTGTTTGATTGTAAATCAGTTCAATACCAACGTCACAGTTTCGATTTCGATAATCGGTATTTATCTCCACTCTCCCAACATGTACTAAAAAAAAAAAAAAATTGAACGGTAAAAATGTTAAATTACTTTAATTATATCAACTAACAATTTTTAAAATTGAAAGAGTTAGTGACGTGTTGATTTTATTGTTTGATGTTAATTCACTTTAATATCATAGTTACAGGTTCGATTCCTAAAATTGATATATGACTTTCATTTATTTAAAAGTTCTCTCAGTTAAACTTTTTTAAAACTCTAACAATCAATCAATTCAACCTGATTTGACGGATTGAGTAGGATTGGATTGGAATATCAACTTAATTTGGCTTGAATTGAATTTAAATAAATAAACTTTCGATGAGTTAGATTGATGTTGACTTAAAATTAATTTGGTTGACTTGAGTTAATTTAAATTTATTATCAATTTTAAAAAATATTTTTTACATAGAATATAATTATATATGCATAAATTTATTTTATTTTATTTAATATCAATGTTCTTTAATATATTTTTTAAGTCTTTAGAAGATATGAATTGAAGTTGAATTATTAATAAAAATTGTTATATTTATAAAAAAATAAAAAATAAATATACATCCAAATATTTGGGTTGGTCCATAAAATCCACTTAACACAACTCATGCACACTCCCTGGTCTTAACTTATAATACAAGGGTACAAAAACCTCAATTTTGTTCTTTTGTTTTGTTCAACAACATTATTCGAAGGTTTATGTTAGAGATACTCACACCATGTAGTCATTGTCTCAAATTAGAAAGACGATTAGTTTTCAACATCTTTATAAGATATATGAACTAATTTTTTCACTACAAAATATTTTTTAGGTAGAATATCATATTATCTAATAGTTTAAGAATTCATATGTCTACATTTGAGAGTCCGATACCACATCCCAAATAGAGATGTTTATTTTACCCACGGTGTCGGGGACCCGCCTTTAATGGAACGGTAAATCCCTCTTTAGGTGGGGAATGAGGAAGTGAGTAGGGACAAAAAGTTAGGTGGAGAATAAGGAAGTGAATGGGACAAAAAAATTCCTAAATGAGAGGACGGAAAATATATTCATCCCCTCCTCCACCCGTTTGTATTTTATTTTATTTTTTATTATATATATAAATAAATAAAAGTAGGAATATTTATTTAAAAAGTTCAATATTAGTTGAAAATCAATAAATATTTTATCATTAAAAGTTAACTATTGTTTAAATAATGATTAAAAGTTAACTATTTGAACAATTTATCAAAAAAATATTAGATTGAATTAAGATTCGAAGAAAAATCAAATGGAGAATTAATTTTCTATGGGGACTAATCCCCGAAATGAGTTCCGGCTCTTATTCTTGTGAAATTTAACTATAAATTTTGCTAGGATGAAGATTAAAAATAGTGAAGATGATGATAACAGTAAAGTCATCCTGGCTTTACCCTGCCCCGCCCCATTAACATCCCTAGTTCCAAAGCCATACCGGTGATGAATTAGTGGAAGATATATGCAAATGGTTGGTGAACTTTAGTTTATTTTAGCTGTTCTAATTCGATGATGGCTTGTATAAGATGGTGTGACAAATTTTTTCTTGCTTTTTTAGAAATGGAGTTAAATGAGTGATCTTTTAAAATATTCCCAACGCTTATCCCTAAGCTCTTACTTTTTTTTTTCGATGCTTTGACACGGCAATGCTTAATTTAAAGAGTGGCAATTTGGTGAATAATAAGAAAAGCGAGGGGCTGTTAGTAATTTAGCACTCTGTTGGTGACGAGTTCGGCTGGCGCCAACGCTTAACGGAGCGTCAAAATTTTAAATTTTTGGGAAAGTGTTGCGCGGCGACCAAGGGCTTGTTTGCAAGTGTCCACATAGTTTTTTGTCTTCTAAATATGGAACATGTTTTATTTCTTTCTTTTTTAAATAATAAACTAAAATATATTATTATTATTATTGTTATTATTTTCACTTCACTATTTGAGTTAAGAGAATTACTAGTTTGTACACGATCTTATTAGAGCTGGCAAATCTTAAAAATCTTAAACAATATTGTTTAAACATTAGCAATTATAAGGTGTAACATTAAGAATATATTATTTTTAAACTTGTTTTCACTTGAATTTCTTTAGAATGTATTTCTTCTTCAAATATTTGAATTTTAATTATTGAAAGTTAAGATTTTTAATTTGTAGATTAAAAAAAAAAAAAAATTATAAGTGAAAATAGTTTATTGTAGGCTTAATTTTAAAAATAAAATAAAATATTGATTATCAAACGAAATCTAAAATTATCAACTCTTACAATAATATTTTATATTTTATTTTTATCAATTGAGCTATGACCTTTAAATATAATTTTAATCTATAGTTTTAAATGTTTCATCTTCATTTTTATGGTTGGAGCTATATTTCAATTTGGTTCATATAATTTGGTTAGCTCAATTGAAAACACCGATTATAAGTACATAAAGTAAATGTGTCACCATTGTATCAAGTTCTCTCTCTCAAAATA
>JBBMKA010000005.1:3393005-3408836 GCA_037833695.1 Sechiopsis laciniata
TTGAAGTGAGTAGTTAGAAATGAGGAGTTATTTTGAGTATTTAAAAATGTATGATTAGAAATGAGTAGTTAGAAATGAAGAATTATTTTGGTAGTTAGAAATGAAGAGTTATTTTGAGTAATTACAAAAATTCATTTGGATTTTTTGGACAATCAAATACAATAAGGTCTTTTTTTAAACTGGGAAATTGGAGCATTACTTCACTATACTTGGGGTAACTACAGCCATCCCTAGGCCAGGACACAAGAGGTGTCTACAAATTAATGTCATAGGTGAGTTTTAAACCTAGGATCTTAAGAGAAGCACAGCTTCAAAATTCAAGTTTTCAACTACTATTACACTCTTTGGAGACCAAATGTAATAAAGTCTTGTCTAGTGAAAATAGTCAAAGTGAATGCAACTAAAGTTATAACATCGATGGATATAAAAATAAATTAGAGAAGAATGTGGGGGAAACCTTAAGAAGCAAGACTGAGTTGGAGGGATGGGTAACAGCAGAACTGCAAAAAAGGCTGCTTCTATTTTTGGCCCCCTTATCATTCCTTTGCTTACTTGCAACACAGATCTCTCACTTTTTCCCACTATTTGATTCCTTTTTTAATCACAACTTTCTTTGGCATCTTGGATGGATCTGTCCCCAAACCATTCTTGCCTTGTTCCTGTTTTGGGAAGAGTTTCTTGCCAAGTTTATTCTCTAAACTTTCAAATTTTGTATTTATTTTGTCTTGGAATTTTAAAATAAGTAACTAAGGCCCCGTTTGATAATCATTTGAATTTTTGAAATTTAAGCCTATAACAACTACTTTACCCTATGTTTTTTGTTATTCAGATATCTACATTTTTCCTATATTTGAACCAACCAAAATTTGGAAAAAAAAAAAATAGGTTCCAAAATTTTGTTTTTATTTTTAAAAGTTGGTTAGCATGTTCATACTTTCATTTAGTAAAGATGGATACATAGTAGAAAATGTGGAACACATTGTAGGAAGTTTGAGTAAAAATAGGCTTAAATTTCAAAAATAAAAAACAAAAACTTAAATGGTTATCAAACGGGGCCGAAGTTCTTAATGTTGAGGATCTTCTTAGAAATGTAAGAAAACCTCCTAACATTTATATGATAGGGTAGACTATTCCACTTATTATAAACATATTTTGAGATAGAACTTCATATTATCTTATAGGTATACATGGATCCAATAAATGAAATTGGAATTTAAACTTAAGAATGATGAGCTTAAAAAGGCACCCTCTTAAATTCTTTAAACCACAAATAAGCATTTTATATATGTTTTGTAAATTTTTCTAAGATATAATGAAAATGTTTAAATCCTATAGATTTCAAACTGGGTCCCCCTTTTTTTTTTATAGATTTATTTATTGAAATAGGGTCCTATTTGAATATTAGGTTCACATGAGTGTTATTTTGTTAATATTTTTTATTATCAATATTTGGCATTTTTGTCTTATTTCAATCCTCATAATTGTTGTGACTGAAATATTTATGCTTGATTATAGGAAGTTAGATAATAATTTTGTTTTGTTTACGTTAAACTGTCCTTTCCAAATTTAATGGCTTTATCAAGCTTCTCTTTATTGGTGAAATCCATTGGAGAGAAAAGTTTAAACTACCAAATGGATTTGCTCGGACCCTAACGAAGTTTGGGAAGAAAAATCCAAAATTTGGGGTGCTAGGTCTTTCTCAGACAATAAAAATCATAAAGTAAAATATTAAATGGCTGAAATAGCATAGAGAAGAAATTGAGAAAAGATTGGAAATTTATCATTTCAATGATGAAAATGAATGATTCTTTTTCTAAAGTTTGAATTGCTTTATTTTTATTTTTAAAAAATGTTAAATATTAGAGGTGGGGTAATATGAGTTTCCATTTTAAGAATTGCTTGCTTTTTAAAATAAATAAATCAACCACCAGCTCAAACATCTCTTCCCCCTCAAAAAAAAAAAAAAAAAAAACTTTTGGAGGGTGATTGGATTTAGAGGTTGGGAGAGGAAGGCATCCTAACCTTGCAGTTTTACCTTATTTCCTTTTAGGACAATCTAGTTTATATCTATAAACTTATCAAACTTTATCAATTTTCAGACTATGAGAGCAGTAATTCAACAAAAATTAGTGTGGTTTGAATCTCCAATTGAATTATAAAAAAAAAAAATTTATATATATATATCAATTTTCATAATTTTTGAGTTTCATAAAATTGAACTATGAATTTAAAAAGTGCTTCCATGTTTGCCCTCCAATTTTAATTTTGATAATTAACCCTAGTTTCAATAAAAAGTAATATATAATTTTAAAATGTATGATTACAATGAAACCAAGTTCTATACAAAATTAGAATTCATTTGGTTAGTGATCCGAAAAAAAAAATGTGAGCAAAAAAACAAACATAACTTAGTGGCATCATGGAAAACATAATAACTCGAGTTCTCTGCCCTTTAAATAAATTTGAAAACAATAGATTCATTGAAAAATAAGTCGTAGTTCATGCTTTTAGTGTTTTCGGATGTATTTTGGTAGCAAATTTAAAATTTGGAACTCAGTTTTAAAATGTGATATTAAAATTTCTACTATTTGAATTACTGAATAAAGATAATAAAGATTGGACAATAAACGAATCCTTAATAATGCTACCAAAAACTAACAAATTAATTTCAACAAAATACCAACTTTAATGCTGATTTGCTTTGATACCTATTAGTTTCATATAGACATTTGTTTAAAGTTCATTGAACACAAGAAAACACTTCTTTTAACTTCTTCAATTGATAGCTTTATTATTATATATCACTTGTTAAACTATAAGGTAAAGATTATAAGACTTTCAACTTGAGGTAAACAAAAGTTTAAGATAAAATTGATACACTTTATCTATCAACCGTAAAAAAACTGATTTTATTGGCAAGTATTTAGTAAAAACATGTTGGGATAACTAAACAGTTTTTCAAAACTTAAGCCGGAAACTTTAAAACATGCCATTGAAAACTTAGAACAAGTTTGTACAGCCACCTACAACAAAAAGAATAAGTTATCCACGACTAAAATCATCGATAAAATTTATTTTACAGTTGGATAAGGATTCCCTGACCACTTTTCTGTAGTCATCATGAATGTTAGAAAATCTCTATCGGCATTGGATTTATAGATGGAAAAACTTCCCCTCGGTGAATAAAGCATACGTCGACGACACGTTTGACGTTGACATATGTTTTAAACACCAATGACTCATTTATTGTTAGCATTGACTATAATCACCGACGATAAATCAACAATCAGCATGTGCCATATTCGTTGATGGGAAGATTCTATTGTCTGCGATCATTTCTTTCAAAAAATATTAATCAATTTTTACCTAAAGTCATGCATAAAAAATTCCAAATTTCTTCTAAAAAAAACATAATGATTTAATCAAATATTCATTACAAATCCAAAGTATCCCTTTTATGTTCAAAACAAAAAAAACATCTAAAAACATTCGCGTTGAGCTTCCAATCCTCTATAGAAGCATTACATTGATACTACTTAATAAAATAAAATGTCAAAGATCACTTTATCAATCTTAGCAATTCAAATACAAAAGTTACTCACATTCTTATAAACAGTATAATCACACACTTTGTAATTCAAAGTTAAACACATAAAGAAAATTTAGGCAACATACAGGTGTACCTAGTAAACGGTCAAACAAATAAAATCGACCTAAATAAAGCTTTTCTGAGACCCTTTTATTGTTTATTTTGTCTATAATGCAGGCAGGGGTTTTAGCACAAGAGACCATTTTGTAGTGTTGGTGTTATTTGAAGCAAAAATGAGCTTAATTGAAGTCATTTCAAAACTTGGACAAGAAAATAGAAGAGAAATGACAAATAAGCCTCTGAGTTAGCGTCAGCGTCGCGACTTCCTGGAGCACTGGGCACAATGCTTGAGGCAAAACATTGCTCGTTCGCCAACACTGCAACGCCGCTAGAAGAACGTCGCAATGTTAACATTAATGACGAGTGCTACGATACAATAACGCATGAGCGTAGTAGCAGTAGAGAGGAAGACCTTTTGTATATACTAGTGAGCTCATTTTTTAGGTTTTTAGAGAGACTTTTTAGAGAGAGAGAGGGTCATTCTCTTGACCTTCCCAAAGAGAGGAAGACATTTTTTAAGTTTTAAATCTCGTTTTTGTAGCTTGATCTTTTGGTCCTTTGGGTTGACGACCCCTAACTTATGGGTAGTGACTATTCAAGTTAGATCTGAGTATTTTGTATACACCTTTTATGATATTTATACATCTCTTTCTCTATTTTGCTTTGAGTATGCCATACTTGCTTTTTTCCATTACTCATTGGAGAGGACAAATGAAAATCATGTCTTCCAATTCATTGATAGGTAAAATCATGTCATATTTTACCCATGTAACATTAGGTAGGCTTTACTTACATGTAAAATGAAGGTGCACCTTTACATATATTATGTAATGATACTTTAAAAAACAATTATCATGAAGTGACTTAGTAGATAAGAGCACTTCAAGAAACTAAGATGTGATCAATTTAATCGATAATGTCCACTTATATTTCTAGGAATAAATTTTTTACAATTTTTCTTTTGACATTTAAATGTTGTCAAATGGTATATTTATGACAATATTCGAAGTAGGCACAAGATTAATTATATTAGTGACAATTTTAGTCTTCCAAGGGTTGTTACATTTTTATACGTGGATATTCATATTGTTCTTGTAAGATGATCATGAATGATGTATTTGACTTACACCTATGCTCTCTTTATATTGTATATAATAAATTTTTTTAATCTTCGTGAGTATCTAAATTATCTTACGTGCATTTCGATTATTCTTACGAAAACTTATTTTCTAGGTAAATGACCACTATAGATTTAACTTATAACTTTTTGGTTTTTAAGATCTATTTATCCACTAAACCAACCTATGATCTCTTATATCTATCCAATATTTGATATAGTCTCTTCAATCATATAATCAATTTAAGACAGCCTCAATGAAGGGATGAGAAACAAACTCCTAAACTCAAAATTATATTTTTACAGTCAAGATTTTATTTTATTATTATTATTTTTTTAATTGCAAATTGTGTTCCTATAATCCGAGCTTAATTTCAATTTTGTCCTTATGATTTTACAAATTTTCAAATTAAGTCCTAACTGTTTGACTTGTATTTTATTTTAAAGTCTATTCTCCCAAAATGAAATATTGATGTACTATTTTATAAACGCAACTGAACTAGATTGGTAAGTATTCATTTTGTTGAAAGTTTAAGATACATGTAGTATTATAATTGCTACACTTCATTCTATAGAGTAATAAAGTCTATAGTAATAGAAACTCTACATGATAAGAAAATGTACTTATAAGAATATATTTGAAATTCTATCCTAGGCCTACTTCATATCATGGTGTATCACTTAATAATCAAGAGGTTAGGATTCAAATCGACCATAAATAAATTAACAACTATAAACAAAAACAATAAATAATAAAAATATGGACTAATTCCAAAGTCAACAGCAAATAAATTAACTAGAGCAAAAAAAAAAAAAAAAAAAAAACTTAAGCTTGTGACATTTTATATACCTTCCTTATATATTTTTAAATAAAAAATAAATATTTTTCAAGTATAATAATTATAAAAAAAATCTATAAACAACAAATTTTTAGAAAAAAATTCCTACATAGCAAAAAAATTGGGGCATATCTAATTAAATAAAAAAAAAAAATGATGTATCTAATAACTTCAATCAATACAAAAAATTATCCTCCATTAATTCTACAAATATTTTTGAACAAGTATCATAATTAGTTTTCAATCTTTGTCACAAATAATTATCAATTCATTAGATTTTCTTTTTAAGAAAAATTACTTTTTTTTTTATTAAGAGACAGATGAATAATAAAATTTAAACATGTAAAAATACGGCCAAAATTTTGATAGGGATGAAGTATTTCTTAAAAAAAATTACTATAATTAATTTAGACAATAAAAAATTGTCACCTAAAATAAATTGGATTTAAGGAAAAAAAAACAAAAAAAAAGGACTATTTTCCAACGCTTTGGAGTGGGGAATTGGGGAAAAAGGGAAACAACCCGCATGTAGACTGTAGTTGTAAAGCTTCAAAAAAGCTCTCATCTCTCAGGAAGCTCAGAAATCTGAAAGAAACCCTAGGAGGAGGAGGAAGAAGAGGAAGAGGAAGAGGAGAGGAAATGGAAGAACCTGTGAATGGCAACGTCGATTCGGCATCAGCCAAAGCAGAGAGCATGGACGAGGCGGCGCTCATCGGCCCCGGTCCGGCCACCCGCTCCCGACCCAAACGCCCCCTCCAGTTTGAGCACGCCTATCTCGATACCATCCCCTCTGCTAACATGTACTTATTTCTTTCTTGCTTTCTCTTTACCAACATCACTTTCATCATATTCATATCAAAAGCATTGCAAAATTAGGTATTTAGAAAATTTAGTTACCCAATTTTGGATGAGAGTTCAATATTATGGGGTTTTGGGTTTCTGAAGTTACATTACATTTGGGTTTTTTAGTGGTTAACTAGGATGGCTATTCTACTAGTAGAAATCTATAATATATAGAGTATGCTCTTGCTATGTTGTTGCCTGCCTATTGAATTTTAAACTAGGTCTGTCACAATGTTTATAATGCTCGCCCCTAGCCTCAAGGTGCAGGTCAAGCGCCTTGAACGTCTCGGATAAAAGGGCACTCGTAATCTTGTGATTAATTGTAAAAAAAATTAAGTTTTTTTTTGGAAACCGGGAAATCGGAGCTTCGCTCTACTGAGTCACCACGTCCGTCCCTAAGCCAGGCATGAGACGTGTCTACAAATTAATGTCACTTGTTAGTCTCGAACCTGAGATCTTGAAGAGAGCACACGTTACAAAAACTAAGTTTTACTAATCCTTAATGCAAATATCCTTGTGTTTAGGTTCTTTTTGTCCTTTATTAACTTAAAAAAACATATACTAACTAAGTATTTTTTTTAATAGTCTCCTTGATGAATGAATGGATGTTCTTAAATATAGTGAGAATAAGCTCATGCTTTTTTGGTGGGCTTAAGTCCTAGAGCAGGTTATTGTGCCTTCAACTGGTTAAAACACTCTACTGATATTTTGTATCATTTTCGTCAGTGAAATTGGAAGATAGATAATTTCTCATCCATTTTTACTCTTCGTTTCACAGGTATGAGAAAAGTTACATGCACCGTGATGTGGTTACTCATGTTGCTGTGTCTTCTGCAGACTTTTTTATAACTGGGAGTGTTGATGGTAAAATTCTAATCCCCTTGTCGCTCATATATTTTCTTAGATACACTCTGGCATTTGCTCGTGTATGTTCAGTGTTTATTGTGGCAATCACTGATTGAATTATAGATATGTTTACACAGAAACGTTATAAATTAATGTTCAGTGTTTTAGCTGATATTATGGTGAGTATAGATGCTTATCTTTAAATAGATTACATTTACAAATTTAAATGACTCACAAATTTCAACTTGCCAAACATGTTCTTGTTTGATATTTTATCAGGGTGCCTGTTAGAAACTAAGAAACCATATTTTTCCTTGACACCATGTGCTACTCATTGCTTAGACTTGATATTAGAGAACATGTTCAAGACCTCAATTATCGGAATGAAATATATAACTAACATTAGATTGTAGTGCATGATGGGTAAAAATGGTGATCATCTTTTTAATCACATCATGGTTCTCTCCTTAATTTTCTCCTTATCATCCTAATAATATAAATCTAACCTCTTTATTTTTATCTATAAATAAGAAGTCTGTTCTTTTCAGTTTAATATCTCTCTCTGCTCCCCACCCTACACAGGGCATTTGAAGTTTTGGAAGAAAAAGCCTCTTGGTATTGAGTTCGCCAAGCACTTCAGATCTCACCTTGGTCCTATTGAAGGCATAGCTGTGAGTTATTTTATTACTTTCTGTTCCCATGCTTCTGAGTTATTTTCCTGAGTCATGATCTCCAACCATTATCTTTATCAGTCTCATAATTTGTTCCAGTTTTGCAGGTTAGTGTTGATGGTCTGCTTTGCTGTACAATATCAAATGATCGTTCTGTAAAGATATATGATGTTGTTAATTATGATATGATGGTCATGATACGGCTTTCTTTTATTCCTGGTGCTGCTGAATGGGTCTATAAACAAGGAGATGTCAAGGCCAGGCTGGCTATCAGTGATCGGAACTCATCATTTGTGCACATATATGATGCAAGATCTGGTTCAAATGAATCTATTGCCTCTCGAGAGGTTTGATCACATCTTTAAGCATCATAGAAGTAGTTATTTTACTCTTTATTACAAATTTATACGTAGGGAGGATGTTTTATTTTTTTGGGATGGCTCCCCAATCTCAACTACTATTATGTTATATATTTTTGCAGGTACACTTGGGGCCAGTAAAGGTTATGAGGTACAATCATGTATTTGATACAGTTATATCTGCTGATGACAAGGGAATTATTGAATACTGGACTCCTGACACGCTTCAGTTTCCAGAAAATGAGTATGTTTCTCTACATGGTTTTTGATTTTTTTAATTGAAACTACATGGTTCATATATTTATTTTAATTTATGTTTTATTTTGTATAAGAAACAATTTCATTGATGTATAAGATAACAATAAGAATGGGTCGAAAGACCTATGGTGTGAGTTACGATAGACTACCTCCAATTAGCAAGGAAGCGAACCATCATGGAGTGGCTTAGTGGTTAAAAGAACCTTAAGTAACTAAGAGTTATGGGTTCAATCCATGCTTGTCACCTACTTAAAAATTAATTTCCTACGAGTTTCTTTTACATTCGAATGTTGTACGGTCAAGCAATAGTCGAGGTGCACACAAGCTAACCTGGGCCGTCATGAATATAAAAAAAGTTAGCAAGGAAGGTGGTATATGCATACAACTATAGTTGTGGAGTAAAGGAGAGCACTTGCTCTAATTCACCACCAATAAGATCGACTATAGCTTTTAAGTTTTTGTGAAATGAAACTTCTTTTCCTTCAAAGATACGATGATTGCATTGCCATATAGTTTTACAAAAAGCTCGAACAAAACCGTGAGAGACCTAATATAGGTTATATAAAGGGGTTCGTATAATAATGGACCAGTAAGAGGTATTTTGGGAATTATTAGAGTTTTTGTTATAAATAGTGGAGGTAAGGTTTGGAGAGGGAATGACATATTTTGAGTAATTCAGTCCTTGTGGATTGATTGGGAGAGTTCTATCACTCTCTAATGGTTATTTTTATTGTAGCTCCTTGGTGAGATTGGAATATAGTGCATCTTTTACTCTTTTTCTCTATCGGGGATGGAGGATGGAAGAATGCAAGAGTGGGCCGACAATTTGGATGGTCGGTATTGAAGATCCTCCTCCATTGCCGGTGAGGGGCGACATCGGAGGGGGAGGGGAAAAGATTTTAGGTCTAGGGATTTTGAGAGAGTTTAGAGAGATAGTGTTCTTCTTAAATCTCCTCCATAATGTTTTTCTTTTTATATCTCTACAACCATTTAGCTAGCACAACCTTGATTTTTTCATTGATATGTTGCCCGAGCTCCTAATTTTCATATTTTAGAAGGGTAGATTCCCATCTAATTAGGTGTAAGCCTTTGTGCTCTTCATTACCTTTCCAATTATTATTATTTTTTGGGCGGTGAGATAGCTTCAACAGTGTGGAATCAGTTTTTTTTAGGAGTTTGACCTGGTGTTGGCGAGAGAGAGGTTGCAGAGAGATGCTTAGAGAGATTTTTGTTTTTCCTCCCTTTCATGGGAAGGGGGAGGTTATGTGGAAATCAGGAATGCGTGCTTTTGTGTGGGTTCCCCAGGTTAGGGAAATAATACTCTTTAGATGAGTGAAGACTCTAAAGAGTTTTGTGGATGATGTTTGGACATCAGCTACCAAGCTTTTTTTGTAATTACTCTTTAGGAGTCAATTTAATAGATTGGAGACTCTATCTATAAGTGGTCTCTTAAGGGCTGCCTTTTTATATGCCCGTTGTTTTGTTCTTTCATTAAGTTAGGGCTGTTTTTTGTATCCCCTTTGTTTTGTTCTTTCATTCTTTTCTGAATGAAAGTTTGGTTTTCAATTAAAAAAATGATCATTAGCCATATAAACCTCCTAAATTAAGCATTTGTCTACGTACACATTTGTGTTGAGCTGAATAGGGTTGATGGTCTAGTCCAATAGGTGTTTGTTTTCCTTGAACCTTTTCCAGAATTTTTTTTGTTGATATTGTGTTGCACGTTTTTAGTTATTCTTGGATCTTTTCTCTTATGTCGTTATTTGAATGTAAAATTCAGTTGTCTGGAGGATAGTTAACACAGTTGTTTTATAATTACTAGATTTTTCATTCATCGTTTGTTAATTCCATGTATTAGTAATCGTGTTTTGTCTGGCTTTTGCAGTGTCAACTTCAAATTCAAAAGTGACACCAATCTTTTTGAAATTGTGAAATGCAAAACAACTGTTTCTGCTATAGAGGTACATATAGGTGTTAGTCTTTACATATAAATTTCCATAACACTAAAGTCGGAATTACGAGGAAGTGTGTGATCCGAATCATTCTTCCATCTTACTTCAGGTCAGTCCAGATGGTAAACAGTTTGCAATTACATCACCTGATCGGAGAATACGTGTATTTTGGTATCGCACGGGTAAACTAAGGCGAGTTTATGATGAATCTTTAGAGGTAATATTAAGTTACAGTGAGCTTTTTAGTAATAACCTTGGTATTAGTTATTTATGATATTTTTTTTATCTTCCATTAATTAGGTTGCCCAAGATCTGCAAAGAAGTGATGCACCATTATACCGATTGGAAGCAATTGATTTTGGGAGAAGAATGGCCGTTGAGAAGGAAATTGAGAAGACAGAAAGTGCTCCACAACCAAACGCTGTATTTGATGAGAGCTCTAATTTTCTTATCTATGCAACTCTTCTTGGAATAAAAGTAAGATGCTAATGTTGGGTAAAGTGAGGCCTGCTATTTTTTGCCACCTGTTATTTTTCTCAATTCTGCGTGCAAAAATATTCTAATACTAAATAACTATGCCATAATACAGATTCTATTGATGATAGACGACAGATGAATATGTATAAATTTAAATCTCATAAATAAGTACCACTCTTTCTACTAAATTTTACTCTACACGTGTGTATGCACGTGCATATATATCAGGTAGTAAACTTGCACACAAACAAAGTTGCTCGTATCCTAGGGAAGGTGGAGAACAATGACAGGTTCTTGAGAATTGCCTTGTATCAAGGTGACAAGAGCAGTAAAAAGGTTCGAAAAATCCCCTCTGCTGCTGCAAATGCTAATGAGAGCAAGGAGCCTTTGACAGACCCCACACTGTTATGTTGTGCTTTCAAGAAACATCGAATATATTTATTCAGGTAACGGTGTATTTTTTTGGGACATTTGGCTGTGCAGCCTGTATACATAAATACCTTTGCAAGTACTTTCAGCTTCTTGTGAATATCTTGTGGCTATTTTCTTCATATTCATATGGAGGGTTTACTATTTAAGATTTTTAGTTTTTTCCTTTCTTTTTTGGCTAGAGAAACCATTTCATTAAAAAAAGAAAAAGAAAAGCTGAAAAGTAAGCCAAGAGTAAATGGAGGACAAAACAAAAAGAAACATTTTAGTAAAACTTTGAATTGTTAACTTTTATAGGGAACAAACGATTTGATTGATATTTGAAAGAGTTAACCTAGAGGATTGAAAATAAGAAAGGGGGAGAAGGAAAAGGGGGAGCAGAAGAAGCCAACTACATAGGCCAACAATATAGAAGACAAAACCAAAGAAAAATCCATTAAAAACAAGCTTAAACACCAATATATAGAGATGTGTTTCGATGGAGTCTTGCATGATGATGATGCTGGAGAAGAAATCTGCCTATATTTCCTTGAGAAATTGCTCTTGTATTCATAGCTCGAGGAGTTGAGTAGAATATGCTGATTGATAGTCAAGAAAGAAGAAAAGCCCATTGTATCATTCAGAGAAGAAATGTCTAGATGTTTAGATCCCAAAAAAAAGTTTCCCCAGATGCTCTTTATAGTCTAATGCCATGCTAAAGATGAAGAGGTTTCCCAGTAAGATAGGCCCAATGGGACGTCGACGAGGGAGGGAGAAAGAATATTGTGAAACTCATCGTTGAAGGAGGATGCATAGGGAGAAGAGAAGGCCACAAGATCTCCTCTAGTGGGTAGGTTTTCTTGGTGGTGTTCAATGTGAGAGGAAATATAGAAGATAGGAGCAATTTAGAGAAGAGAGGGAGAGAGTTTGGTGTACTCATCGTCATAGGATTCTGCAGAGAGAGAGAGAAAAGATAAGTGTGCTAAAACTTCGAGTGTTGAGGATATGCTGATCTTAAAGGTTGACGATGGGTGAAATAGAAGAATGTAGCGCAAATGAGAGAAGAGGGAGAGAAGAAGACTAATGTTTGACGATGGGTGAAGAAAGAGGACGGTAAAATATCAGATTTAGTTGGGAAAAGAACAAAATGACATAAACTTGATGGGAGTAAAGATCTAAAAGTAACGACCTCACGATGCCAGACAACCAACACTAGATGGTTCACAACGCTAGACAAAAACAAATGCAAAAAGAAAGTAGGAGAAAAGGGGAGGAAGAAAACAATACAGAAAATCCAATAAAAGGCGAACAGTTAGGTGGATGATGGCACCAACGAACGGAGAGTGGTGAGGTGTTAGCGGTAGGGAGGAGAACCCTTTTCCCTTGCGCCAGAGGAGTGCTGCCGGGGGAGGAGGAAGAGTCGTGCGTGCTAGGGTTTTTCTTAGGTAGAGAGTGTTTAGAGATAAAGTAAATGTCTTTAAAGCTGGAAGAAAAAGTGTGAGGAGTCATTAAGGTGTGTTTCGCCCCAAACCTCCTCCAACTTATGATTGATATTGATGAACATTGTTTTAATCATGGATATAGTTTTTAATTATCGGCTTCATTTGGGTACATGTGTTGCTGAAGTCAAAATCTCTTGGTTAAATGTCGACTAGGCTCCCCTTTAAAATCTTGATTATGAAGCAATTTGGAAATTTACTGGGATTTGACAATGGCATTAGTTAGTTTTGGGAGCTAGTTAGAGCATTGGAGTTCCAAGCTAAATGCTTTTGTAGTTACTCACATTTTTATTAACATGAATTGTGTGTTTGTCTGTTGGCTGGGGGAACGTCTTGCCTGCATTTTCACTTTAATTTTATTTTTTCAGAAAAGATTCCCTTCCACCTTTTTTATGTTTCATTCTTCAAAGATTTTATAGGGTCCTTGTTTAAAATGGGAAAAGTTAGGGTGATGTATACGTTGACCCTGGAGAGATTTGAATCACACAGTATTTCCCATTTTTTTTAATGAAAAATACCCTATTTATGTCCATATCTTTTATTGCCGTGTTTTTCTTACGAACATATATATTTTGTTCTTTTGATCTAAATTCATTTTATTTATGAAGTCGAAGAGAGCCGGAGGAACCAGAAGATGCAACAAAGGGAAGGGATGTATTTAATGAAAAGCCTCCCGCTGATGAATTGTTGGCGGCATCAGATATTGGCAAATCAGTTACAACATCTCTTCCTGATAATGTGGTAAGTATTCTTTTTCTTCCCTATCTGCATTGAAGTGTTCTTGTCGCAAAACTTAACCAAGTTTGAAGGGATTCTTTTATGCCCTTGGATACTATGCACATCACCTCACTGATAGTAGTTTACTGAAACTCTATCCTTCGACACCACACGTCTCTTAGAAAGGACATCTGCTGTGGCCCAATTTGCATTTAACCTTTGTTGGGTCTATTGATTCCAGTCTCCCAGCATCACGTTCCCTAGGAAAGACATGTATAGTCTGTCAAATTTGTTTGCTGGGTATATTCCATTCAAGACATTTTTATCAACTGTGCAACTTTCCTTTAGTATCCTTCCTTTTTTCTTCACTGCCTTATGTACCCTGTTCTATGCATTTGCTTATGCGTATATTTTTGTTTCTTTATTTCTAGAGCGTTAGTCTCTATTCATTCCCTTAATGAAAAGTTTGTTTAAAAAAAAGGCATGTCTTGTAGCCAAATACTGATGCGAGTTCTGGAAACCCCAAGGGTGAACAAATTATATGTCAAATACTCTAAATGCGAGTTTTCGGCTACAACAAAGTTTCAGTAGATCAAACAAAGTTAGAAGCAGTGACCAATTAGTCTCCCGGACTACTGTTCTGGGGTGTTAAACATTCCTTATCTACTGCGTTTTTCTTATAAATGTAATTGTTATTACAAGGAAATAAACAATTCTCCCTTTTAAGCCTCTTTTATTTAGTGATTGAGAATTTTCTTTTAAGTAGACGAATGGACCTTTAGAGGTACACAGCTGTACATGATATCCAACTATTTCAATGTTTATATCGAGTTTCACTTTCTAACAATTTTGATTATGCATTCATTTATCTATGTATTAGTATATTAATTTGTTTCTGTTAGAAAAAAATGTTTGATCTTTTTCTCTCTGCTAAAGAAGACTGGTTTGTTTGATTTATGCTTTCTCAGATATTGCATACCACAATGGGGGACGTCCACATGAGATTGTATCCTGAGGAGTGTCCCAAAACAGTAGAGAATTTTACAACGCACTGCAGGAATGGCTATTATGATAATCTTATCTTTCATCGGGTCATCAAAGGCTTCATGATACAGACAGGAGATCCTTTAGGAGATGGAACTGGTGGACAGTCTATTTGGGGAAGAGAGTTTGAAGATGAATTTCACAAAAGGTAGATATTGGCAGGGGTGTTATTTTTCATTTTTATGGATTACTTAACGGTTTAATGCAGTTTCTGGTGGTGGTTCTGCTATCAATGAGACAATGATGATGTGTTTGAGCAGGGTCTGCTGTCAGTGATTTTCGATCCTTATGATCGAGTATATTTTTCTGGAAACAAACATCTTCTACCCTTTATCATCAACCTACAAAAACCAGACATATGACAAGTTTTCCTTTTAGAACGATATCTACTTATTTTAAACCAATCTAAAGTAATTTTGACAAAATTACAAACTGGAGAATAATACCCTATCATCCCTGATGCCTCTTTAGTTTTTTGTTGGATAAGTTGAAGTACTAATAAAATTCAACTATAAACTTGTAATGTTTTATTTTATGATTTGTGAGGCAGTTTAATTTTGTGATGATAACCTTATATTGGCTTATCTATTAAGCACGGACACTTTAGTGGGTAGCGTGTTGGACATTTGGACACTCATTGGACACGTATCAGACGCTTATTAGTACAATACATATGTTAAGACACTAGTTGTACAAAGTATATTTGTTACACATATACTCAGTAGACATATAATAATGAATTTTGAGAGCAAAATACATCATACTCATTATTAAGCATATAAAGGCACAGACTTGACTTGATTTTTAAATGACGTGTCACAATGCCTGTGTTGTGTCGTATATGTCTCTCATATCCACATTTGTGTGTCTTAGGACTTTATGGATTGAGCATTTTGTTTCTGTGCAGTTTGCGGCATGACCGGCCTTTCACAGTTTCAATGGCTAATGCTGGCCCAAACACAAATGGGTCTCAGTTTTTTATCACAACAGTAGCCACTCCTTGGCTTGATAGCAAGCATACAGTGTTTGGAAGAGTTGTTAAAGGCATGGATGTTGTACAGGTATGGTTTTGTTATGACCATTGGCCTATTTTTCTTAGCATGGTATTTTTTATTTATTCATTATATTTATTACGTTATTTCATTTTATTAA
>JBBMKA010000005.1:3413937-3429527 GCA_037833695.1 Sechiopsis laciniata
GGTACCCTTTGATTCTTTTAATGGATTTAATGTTTTATAAACTTGTTTGTAAACAGTCAATTTGAAGTGGTTTTGTTTTTATACATGCCCTAGATGTCGAACGTCGTTTTCATGCATTTAGAGTTAAGGACCTAGGTCTAAATCCAGATATGGGTCGGGTCCTTACACCTTGATTTAAGGGTGTGTTTGTTTTAGGATGTGATGAGATGAGGTGAGGTGTTGGGTTTCAACACCTTGTTTGGCCCAAGGTGTTCTTCATCTCATCTCATCTTTTATTCTCTCATCTTCTTTTTTTAAATATTTTTTCATCTTTTTCTTAATTTGTTTTACTTGTTTCCCTATTTTCTTATTTTATGTTTGTTATATTTTTATTATAATAATATTATTTTTTTAAGAAACAATATTATTGTTATTATTTAAATATATTAATATACGAGTATATAATTATAATAGTTATACTATTATTATATCAAATGTTTATTTAAATAAATTTGAATTTTGAAAATTAAAATAAATAAATATATATATATATTATCACTTAATATATGACAATAAATTTTAATATTTTTATTTATAAAAAAATAAATATTTTTTATTTCTTTGTTTAATCATCCTTAATAACAAAAAAATTTATGAAACTTCAATTGTTTAAAGATAGACTATAAATATCGTATTTATAAATTTATAATTAAAAAATTATTGTTATAAAATAATGTATTTTTTTTTTCTAATATTAACAATATGTACATCAATTTATTATTAAAAGAACAATTAAATTTAAATAATTTATACACATTGAATTTTTATTCATAGTTTACAATAGGTTTAAAAGTATAAACTTATTTCCAATAAACTTTAAAATATTGAACTTATTTTGTTTGTTAAAAAAATGAGATTCAAATTTTGTACTCATATATTAAGCTACACTTTAAAATAATAGTAGAAGAAGATTTTTTTTTTTTTTGGAAGGAATAAATTAATTTAAATAATTTTGAGAGTTTTGCTTGTCTGTACCAAAAACAATTATAAGTTTCAAGACTTGTAAGAGTCACTATATGGATTGAGATCTATTTTACATTTAAAAAAAATAATAAATTCTAAAATTTGAGGGGTATTGTCTTACTTCTATTTAATTATTATTATCAAAATGTGACCAAGTTCACTTTTAACTACAAAAAAAAAAAAATAACAAATTAAAAAATTTAGGAGTGTTTATGGTTCTCCAGAAGTATCAATGACTAATAAGATAAATATGTTTAATTTATTGTTACCTATTAATTAATATATTTTATTGACAATTCTTTGACCTTCGATAAATATGAATATGAATGTATAAAATGTATAAGAAAATAGTTTCTTTTTTAATAAAATAAAAATTGTTATCAAGATTTTATAATGACTAGTTTAACCAAATGATTTTATTTTTATTTTTTAATTCATTATTTTTTAATAAATAGAATGTTAGTATTTTTAAAATTTCTTTTTATTATTTAAGTCTAACAAATCTTGAAAAAAAAAAGTTATTAATGATATACAAATATTTTAAGTCCAGCTTCATTTTTGTGGTGTGAAGTTTTTTCTCATTATTATTTTTTTTAATTAAACAATATTTAGGTATAAAAGATTCAAAACTTTGACTTCATGTTATTATGTCGTACATAATATCATTGAAACTCCATTTCTTTTTAATATAAACTTAATACGATCAAGAGTGGTATAATATTAATTTTATATTACTTACATTTTATTTATGATAGTGGTTATATTAACATATTTATGTTAATAGCTAAAGATTTGAGAATAACTGTTTAAAAAAAAAAAAAAAATTAGAATAATTTTATTGTTAAAAAAACATAAGAATAGATAAAAAAAAATATATATTAAAAAAATAAATTTAAAAAATAAGATATTTTAACATCTCATCTCCTCTCCCTCCACTCCAAACAAGATTTTTCTGTCATCTCATCCTACTACACCTCAAACAAGTTTTTTCTGTTATCTCATCTCATCTCTCCACACCCCAAACAAGATTTTTCTGCTATCAACATCTCATCTCACTGCAGTCAAACATCCCCTAAGGGATATCTCTAACCACCAATAATATTTTATTTTTTTTACTTTTTAAAATTATTTTTTCTCTTTTAGACCCCTAAATATCTACTCTCATCAATTATTTGAATCAAATAAATAATATATATCCTTCAACACTCAATCTCGGCATTGATTTTTATTTTTTTATCCTGTAATTCGTTTGCAGCATTGTATCTCACACTTGCCACATTCTTCAGTCGTAGATCGATCTCACTCCCACTCCCACTTTCGATCGTGATTTTGTTTTTGTAGATTGAGGATACAATTGTGCACCCAAGGTATTTCATGAGTCTTTGTTGGATCTCACATTTATTGAGCCAAGATATTCACAAGGTTTTGTTTGATTTTCTTTGATTCTTTGTTAATGGAAGCAACTCCGATCACAATTACTTTTAACGCAGTTTGAGACGCGATGCGAATGTATATTCCTATGACAACACAATATGTGTTGACATCCTCCACACATCCAACATCTCTACTTTTATCCATCATCACTGCATGTCTTGAATTGGACGGAAGTTCGAGTGTCTAGTCTTTCTCTTTATAAATACATGAATGACAAAGCAAATGGCATACTAGTAATAGATGATAGAGACGTGGAATAGATGTTCAATGAGTTTGTAAATGGTGTCTACACGACTGATGCGTTCTGACTGAAATGATGACAATCAGTATTGGTACACATGGATATATAACCAGGAACAAGGGATGAAAAAAAAAAAAAAAAAAACTCAGAAACAATACATGTAAATAAACCTAGTCGATCGCACAAGCATGTTAGTTATTTTTTGCTCATCTATGGTCAGTATGCAATGAACAATTCAATATGGTAGGTGAGTTTAGTATGTTCAATTTTTTTATCTTAATTTTAGTCATTATCACATTTTCATATCATTAATAGCTATCATTAACTTTAAAAAATAACGCTAACAATTTTTTTGTTATCTTTGAAAATATTATTTAAACTTTTTATGATTTTGGTCAAAAGATTTTGTTTTAAATATGAAGATATTTTGTATTTGGTTGTTACAAAAAATTATTATTTAAATAATTAGAAAAATAAAAAGAAATAAAATTTGGAGGTATAATTGTCCATACTATTTTTATTGATTAATAACTTATTTGAAAAAAAACAAACTAGACATTTATTTAAAGTCGAAAAAAGTTTAGACATTCTCTTAAAATAGATTCTAATTTAGACATTTAGCTAGTTTTTCTTTTTTCTTTTTTGATCTACGAATTTAGGGCTAAAATTAAATATTTTGAATTTGGACATTTCTCTAACTTAATTCTGAATGTTTTATCTGCTTGAATTTTTTGAGTTAAAAAAAAAAAAAGAAAACTTAAGTCAAGAAAAATAATGATAAATATGGTCATTTTTAAAAAAAAGAATAAATACAGCCATTTGTAATATTTTTTTAAAATATCGGTATTAATGTGTATTTATAATACAATATTATGACCATACATATAAATTCTTTAAAATTTGTCTACAATTATAACTATTTGTGAAAATAATCTATCCAGCATAATTTTTCAAAATAAAGGAATTTATCGATTTTTATGATAATAATTTTAAGTATATATAAATTTAGTAACTATCTGATTTTATTTTAGTTTAACAACTCCAATAAAAATAAATAAAATCAACCCCACATAATTAAACGCACAACTATTTATAACAAAATATATGTGGGACTATATGGAGCTACCACATGAAATCATTTTTAAAATTATTATTATTATTATAATTATTTTGTAATGACCCGATTTTTCTTATGCTAATTCAGCTAGAGTTGTTACAAGTGCAATACACAAATGATTTACGACGATACAAAGTAAAATCTAAATTAAAAGAATGCATCATTTTACTTAGTAACCAGAAAATAAGCAAATAGTCGTAACGCTGTTGCAATCTTGTATATATAGAAACTTATTTTCTTTGGTTTTTAGAGGCAAAAGAGAAGAGGATTTTATAAGAGAGGAAAACATTTTGTAACTCAATCTTTCGAGCACTTAGGTTTACGATCCCCGACTTAGGGGTAGCAGCAATTGTATGCATATTTTATTAGACCTATGCTTATTTTGTTCTCTATTTTGATGTTATGTATGTTTTACTTGTTTTCTTGCATTAATTTTTGGGATGTTATGTATGTTTTACTTGTTTCCTTAATTGGATTTTGAAGAACAAAATATTTTCTTGACTAAAATCAAACTAAAAGTATAAGATGTATTTTTATCTTAATTGAACACTCTCTTATTAGAGATTTTGCTCTAAAACACGTAATTATTATAAGAGAATATGAGATTCCACCTCAAAATCAATTTACAATGAGGAGAATAACTCATATCTCTTATAAATATTTGTAGGACTCTTCACTTCTTCAATGTGGAACAATTGTAAGAGTCACTTTTTCAATGTGGGATGATTGTGAAATCCTAACGATTAAAAACAAGAACATTTATTCAATAATTAGAAATTTGTTATTCATTTTAAATGATTTATCATATAAATCTTCTCATTTCAATGGGATGTGTTGGTTTATCTACATGTGGCTTGTGTTACTATATGTCACCATTTACTATCTTTGGAAGGCATTTTTAGGAGTATTGTAAATCAGGCATGACAAAGTTTTTGTTTTTATTTTTATTTTTTAAATTTAAGAATAATATTAGAAGGTTCATAAATTCAAATTTCAAGTATTCATTTTTACATTTTTTTTTTCGATAATACAATGCATTCCTGATCATAGTGTTTTACATTGATTTCTAGCTAGCGTTCTAAAACTATGCTTGTATTGATTTCGGTCTTAATCAATACCCGCCTCAATGGAGGGACTATTTGAAACGACTTTCCAACAAAACATGTTATTCAACACTTATGTCTTTTTCAAGCATAGAAAAAGTGATTCCAAACTTAATTATCTAATATTCAACAAATGCTTAAATCAATACGTTATATAGTGCATACACATTCAAAATCACACTATCCATCGTCTAAAGCACAATGCTTAGCGACAAATAATTCCAAACATTTAGGACGACCAAAACAAACCCTGAATCTAAATATTCCTATTTTTTCTACCTTCTATCATCTAAGTCATATGTTAGACAACTTTGTTTTTATTCTATAATATTTAAAGAATATAAGCTCCCCATAAACCTCTAGATATTATTGTGAATAATATTTTTTAGTGGAAGAAGTCTGAATTCTATAAAGACTATAACCATAGTGTCATTGCTTTAAATTAGAGATCGTTCTTGTAATTCCTTCTTTTTGTATACATGATCAATGAAAGTATCTTTTCTCCAAAATAAAATCACTTTTGAATACACTGCAAAAAATGATTTTTTCGAAAAAATTAGAAGAGATTTTATTATTAAGTGTATATGTTTGAGAAAACCATACAACAAATCATAGGAAATTAAACCAACACTAATATATTGCTGAATCATT
Source organism: Sechiopsis laciniata (assembly GCA_037833695.1). Classification (NCBI taxonomy): domain Eukaryota; kingdom Viridiplantae; phylum Streptophyta; class Magnoliopsida; order Cucurbitales; family Cucurbitaceae; genus Sechiopsis; species Sechiopsis laciniata. The sequence continues at coordinate 3,419,486 of JBBMKA010000005.1, forward strand.
TTTGGACAAGAGTATGTAAAAAATTTATCGAAAATAGTCATTTTAAAAAGTGTACTTAAAAGGTGCATATATAATGTAGAGTGGGAGATGGTTGCATGGAATATTGTTTGTGTTTCTGCGTTGGGCTAGGAAAGAGTTAATGTGAATAGAGGATTTATTGTTTAAGGGAGGGCCATCCTTAATTATAAAAGAGAAAGTCTTGCATGTAGAAGAAGGAAGAGAAAAGATAATAGATAAGTTTGCATGATAAAGAAATGAGAAGAAATGGCTTTAAATTAAAGTTGATGATTCTTTTTGAGTAATAAACAATTCTTACGTTTAATGTTTAATAGCTTGGATAGTTTAATTGAATTCTCTTACAATATTGTTATATATATATATCATGGAAAACACAATAATTGAAGTAGTGGAAAAGACTTTAGGTAAAAATAACATTGGTGTTTGTTTGATTTGAATCCACCCACTTTTAAATATTTAATTTTAATTTTTATATGTTAAAAAGCTTAAATTGGCTCTATTAAGAATTTGAAATCAATTTTAACACAACAAAGAATATACTTTAAAATTTTACAGTGTAAAACTAATGTAGAATATTTTTGTACGAAAAATAATAAAAAGAAGAAAAAATTTACAAGCATGCTTAATTTAAAAAACAAAAAACATGTGAGGGAAAGAACGAGAGAAAAGGGATACTCAGCAAAAGGTTGGGCGATAAAAGATTGGTTAAGTTTTGTTGTTTAGTACAAAAGAAACCTCTCCAACTACCAATTGGTCGAAGACACGAGCAGATATCAGTTTGGTAATTTCACCAAATTTTTATTTTCAAACAACAAATTTAAAACCCACCATTTTGCTGGACAGACTGAGAAGGACTTCACACTTCCATAAAAAAACGTTTTTTTTTTTAATTTAAGAACACTTGGATTTGGAAAACTAACTCCTAACATTTTTTTATTTGGATGAAAATAAAGTTGCCCGGTATTGGTTAGTTCACGAGAAGATCATGAATATATTGGATGAAATTAAAAAAAAACAAAATCGTGTATATCCAAAATGAACAATATCATACCAATGTAGAGATCCAAATAGAATTGTCATCTTCATTAATTAGTATCAAAGTTATACCCCAAACATTAATCGGTACTCATAACATTTTTTTTTTTCTTAATTTTAAATACATCATTAAAGCCAGATGAATGATAGCGGTTTATATATCTACACTCCCATGATTACCTCCCTCTTTCATAATTTCCTTTCTCACCGAATTGCTTCAATCCATAGTTTGTCATTTACAATACCCTCTTTTTTTTCAACCTCTAAAATAAAAAGGAAAGCAAGAGGAGATTAAAAAGGAAAAAAAAAAAAGATGTAAAGGTCGAATTTATTATAGTTTTATTTAGTTTAAAAATTAATATCACATGCGTATATTACTCCTCTGTTGTGTAACGGGTGCGAGCTAATTATGTTAGTTATCGTAGCTATTGCCTTTCGATTTAATTTTGCCTTTTAAATTGTAATGCTATTGTTACAACTGATATAGTTAACTGTTTGATATTTGGATCCAATTTTCCTCTGCTCAACGCAAATCTCTAGGAGGTGTTTGTTTGACGTAATTAACGAGTTATTACTAATGAGTTTTTACGACTCCTCTTCAAACAATTAAATCTAAACAAACTATTGTAATCATTCAAAATAATCATGTTGTTCTAATCACTTATTTTTAATCATTAATTTCCATTCCCTCAAAATAACCAGTCATTTCTAATCACATCCAAACAAGCTATTGTCTGCAACCCCTCTACAAAAACTGTCATTCAAATGAGCTATAAAATGCAACCCTTCTACAAATAACCACATCCAAACGAGCTATTATTAAAATTTAAATGGGTGTCAAATTTATAACGCCGTCCATCTTTTGAAGATGTAGGTGTCGATTCTCAGAGATCAGCAGCGCGCTCACCCCACGCGAGGTGTCATTTTTTAGGCCTCACAATCCAAACTTGTGAGCTTTATTGTTCTACACGCAACAAATGATATTTCTGATTTGAAAACACTCTTTTTGTAATAAAAGTGTTCCCATTATCTCCCACTAACTCCTCAATCTCAATCTCAATCTCAATCTCAAATTACATATAACAATAAAAGATTGAAAGAAAGTGAACGATGAATCATATGAAGCAGAGAAAAACAATGGGACGACATATATGATAAAAGTAGAATAATAGTTTTGTGGGAGGTGTACTTTGTCCAAACACAACATGCACATCCACAACGTGGCACCGTTTGCTTTAATAAAAATTGCGGCGCCAAATTGGACAAACATATATATATTTTCACATGTTTTGGTTTTTCTGTTTGATTTCAGTGTCAGTTGGCGTTGGATTGCGACATATAATTGGTTGTATTGTTGTTTTGTAGCGACGCCTGTCTTTACCTGCCGACATCCATCGCTTATTATTATCCTCCACGTCCCTTTTCCTCGTGCTACCTGCCACATCATCTTCCATCTTCGACTTTGTTTCAAATGTTAGGAACATTCAAAATCACGTTTATTTCATGTTCCAAATTCAAATTTTATTTTCAACATATATATATAATACCTAGTCCATATATTTTAAACTTATTGATTTAGGTTTTGAAAATTAAACGTAAAATTAACCATTATGCATGCATGGGCGATATATCGAAACGATCGGTGGCGTGTTAATTTCATTATTAATCACCATGTTCACAAGTTTGATATTGATAGTGCTTTCTATATAGAGTTTATAATTTCTCTCCTCCGTGGTACTATTTTTAAATAAATGAGATTAAAATACTGACTTCTATGATTAAATTCGTAATCGTGTTGTTGAACTCGATTACTAAAAAAAAAATAAAAAATAAAAAATGAAACCAACACATCATCAACTTTTCGATGGATTACTGGTTTAAACTTAATTACCAAGAAAATAATTTAGAAATGAGTGAATTCTTATTTGAGAAATTGGGTTTTAGTTTGAAAAGAAATCCATTATGGAGTAAGATAGAATTTGAAGCCAATCTTCATTCATTCCGTAATCATTTCATTAAAACCCTAAATCTCAAATGATTATTTTTGTTTTTTATTTTAATAACATTTTGCATAAAAATCGAACTCATAACTCTTCATCCATAAACTCATACATCAGCATAGATGAGCTATTGAATTTTGATTTTTTGAAAGTATAATTATTGGGTAAAGAAATTTGGGCTAATTCCAAATCCCCATGTCAATATTTTTAAACTAATGACAAAATTAAATTAATTTTAGGTTAATTACTCAATCTAAAATATCTCAAAATTAATAAATATAGATTAAAATTGATTATTTGAAATTTGAATTAAGTTACAAGACTAAATTCAAAAATTAAGTCCAAACCAATAAGTCTGAAATTTAAATGTACTTGGCCTTACAGCTATTTGAGGTTCATATTCAATGTTCACATAAAAGCTCTATAAATAGAGAATCTCTTATTCATTTAAAGGGTTCGAAAGTTTGAAATAAAACCCGAGAGAAAATTTACAAACCTACATCATATACTTCAAGTAAAACATGGCATTCAAATGGAAGAATCAATCTTTATATAGATGGAAAACTTCTGCACAAAATTAACACAAATCCTAAATTCAACTCCAAGAATTAAATTTCTCAAAAAATCTCCTTTAAACAACAATAAAACCATATATTAATTATAAATCACTATTGATTGTCGAATTAAAGTTGCTTATCCAAAAATAAAGTTTAGCAAACGAATAAGGACAAATTTGATTTGAGGTTATTCAGAGGTGTAGTAATCCTGACGATAATATTAGTTTGATAAAACTTTGTTTTAAGGAGAAATAATAAAACACTTACCATAACTTTTTAAAGACAGTCGGTTGATCTTAATATATTTAATTGTCAAAATTAAAGTTAATTCCTAAATAAAAAAAAAACAACCTCTAAATAACCATTTTAGATTTCCCAAATGTGTTTATTTAACAATAAGTCAACCCACGAAATCATTGAATAATTATGCAATCTTGAAAGTATGTTTTGTCGACATGTTACCATCCTAATTACTTTGAATGTAGTATTGGTAATTGACATTTGTTGGCTCAAAAAAAGAAAGAAATTATGAAAATGAATATTGTGTGTGTTCAAGATATACATTGAATCTTTGTTCACGTAAATGTCAAAAAAAAAAAAAAAAAAAAAAAGAAACATAGAAGAACGCGCTTTTTTGGCGAATGCTTACATGCAAATGAATCTTTGTTAATTTGAGATAACGATTTTGATATTATTATTATTATTATTTTTTTGAAGCAATGATTTTGATATTATTAGCTGAGCTTAAGTCTTCAAATCAAGTAAAGGAGCGCCCACAACCCAATTCATTTCTATATTTGGCGTGAATTTAGGGTACTTCACCAAAATTTATAATAAATTTTAGGTTGTTTGTACTTTGTAGTATATGTTTTACCATTTTCTGCATTTAAATGTGTGATTTGTTTTATTCGGAATTGATGAAATTTTCATTCCATTAATACAAGGTTACGACAAACAATAATAAGTGATGAAAGTAAATCTAAAATACAAAGAAATAAGAGAAAAATACTCATGAGTTGAAGGATAATTTATTTTTTTTCTTCTTCTTTGTATTCAACAATGTATAGTGTTTGAGGTTGAAGAAGAGAATGAAGGAGAAAACTCCATTAAAGAGAAATTGTAATGAGAATAAAAAATGTTGGTGGAGGCACAATTGTGCAACTCACCATACAAAAACCCTAAAGAACTATATATATATATATATATATATATATAACTATAATATAAGTTTAATGGGCCCAATGAACCTTACAACATTAAGAGACCAAGATAACTAATATTAATCATACTAATATTACATTAATCATCTAATAGTCTAACAACAATAATTGGAGTGGAGATTCGAATCATGACTTTTTAATCATTAGATTATACATTAATGTCAGTGAACTAATATTCTGGTTGGTTGAAAGCTAATTACTTGTGAATTCTTGTAAACACAAAGAGGAACAAACCTTTAAGAACTATTTCTTATAAAAAGGAACGTAGGTTGGTTGAACCACTATAATTCTCATGCACTCTTCTCCTCATGTCTCCAATGCATTCTCTCTTGACTTTGAGTTGTTCACGATCACAAATTTTACTTGAAAACCTCCATTGCCATTGCTCGGTTCACATACATTAGTGAAAATGGAAATACCCAGAGAAAATTAAAAAGATCGAAATCGAGCAAAAAGAAGAGAAAGAAAGAAAGTTTTTTATTCTGATTTTCTTATGCATCTACCTTTTATATAAAAGTTCTAACTTTGAATACATTTGGTTTGGACGCCCACTCAAAAAGATCAACCAATACATTGTTATCCTTACAGAGACTAAAGACTAGTAATGCTTCCCCATCTTCATCGAATCGTTATGAAGTTCATAAGGCATCGATTGATCTAAACAGTTACGAACATCAAAAAAAGACTTTTTGTGACACTAATTAAAGTCACTCGAGAATGAATTAGTGTCGATTAGTTTGTGAAGTACATTTTTTTTATCCAACAATATTTAGGAGAAAGATTCAAACTCTTAAGCTCTTTATTATTAGACTTTAATCAATGTCATTGACTTATTTCAATCCTTATTTGATATGTGACACATTGATGTCTATAATTTATAGAACAATCGATATCTCAGCTTTTTATTAAGTCTGTAATGTACTTGAACAAAGTGGTTTAAGTCTAGCTATTTTTTTGTATCTCCATTTTTGAAATCTGACCGTTTATGACTTTTGTTTATTTGCAGAAATTTAGTTTGTGAAGTACATTATTAGGAAATATATTTCTAATATATATTATTCTTTACATTGAAATTGACTTCAATTAAATGTCATTAATTGAAATTACTCAGAATGGTGTGTTGAAACAATTCCTAAGACCTTAGACTTTTCCTTTTATTTGTTATGTTCTTAGACTTGCAAATTTAACACAAGAGGTCCGATTTATAGTTAATTCAATGTTGTCCAAAAATTGACATAAACTAAATTTACCAACATTCATTCAAGAAATATAAAGAACAATGACGCCAAGGATTTAAAGTGGTTCGATAAGCCTAATCCACTCGCAAAGGTTTTAGGCCTTTGCTAGAACAATGTTATTATAGTTCAAATATGTATGAATAATCATATACGCACAAAGAAATACAAATTGATTCCATGAGATTTACATAAAAGAGAAACAAGCAAATAATCAAAGAATTAGAGGAATACAACCTTACAAGATGAAGAAATGAATCAAGAAAGAATTTGAATCCAAAGATTCAAACATTTCTTTTATCTTGCACAATGCTTCAAAAATCTTCAATGAGATCTTCCAAGAAAAAAACTCAAATCAAGAACCACCTTAAAGATGTCGGAATCTTGATGATAGAAGCCAGAATACGTGCCAACGATAGTCGAAAATGCACTAGCGGCGTCACCAAGTTGGAGGCGTAATGGCAGAAGAAAGAATCGAGAAATGGGCGAAGGAAACGAACAAGATTTGTGCCCGAAATGGGTAAAACCATTTTTTCTCTCTAATTAAACCTCACCAATAAAAAATCTCTAATTTGCTATTTACATGCATTCTAATTCCCTCTCTTTTGCTACATGACATCAATGGGTAATTTATAATGAATAAAAGGTACAAATAAGATTGGTTTTACTAGATCAAATCTAATTAAAACCCACCATAATTATTCAATTAATATTCTATTAACTTAAACTTTCACTATAAAAAAATTTAGCCTAAAGTATAAAATTGGCTAAAATTAACCAATGAATTTAATATTTCTATTTAATTCAATTAATAATAAATCTAAGTTTAAAATAGCCACAATAAAATTCTTATTTAAACCAATTACTAATTTATCATTATTAGTTAATATTGAAACCAAATATCACATGGTGAAATGACAATTTTTGGATTTAGGAAAGCAAAAACATTTGAGCAGTTTGGTATGGTGAAGGGTTTTCGTGGCGAGATTTCAGAATGCTTGGGTTTTGGGCCTATTGGGCCTGCTCGATGGGTAAGTGACCTCTCTAGATGTTGTTGGGTTTGAAATTTTTGTGGGCTTAGAAGGTGGGAAAGAGTAGGAAATTGCTAAGTTAGATAAATTTATGGGTTAAATAGACAAATGTCTAATTTTTCAAAATAATTGGAATAAATGTTTAACGTTTTGAAAACTTAAAATATATGTCTAAAATTTAAAACCTAATAAAAATTAAATTAATATATAAAATGTAAATGACTTCGTTGCCTTTCTTACTATTTTGAATTTATTTAATATCTTTTAAATTCTTTCCAACCAACTCCTAGAATTGAACAAAATAATCAAAAGTATATTTGGAAAAAATAACATAAAATATATACTTGTTCCAAATAATATTTGAATTTTTTTGAAAAAATATTAACCAAATACCATAAAAAAAAATCGTCATCCCCGTGCGCGTAAAAAGAAAAATATATTTTGATTTTATTGAATATCTTCAATATTTAATTTTAGATTATTTTCAACTAACTCTCCAGATTGCATAAAAAATTAACATAAAAGATATTAAATGTATTTTAATTTAGTTTGTTAAAAGAATATTTAGATTTGTTTAAAAATAAGTTTGACAAAAAATAAGCCTAATGCACCACCCTCATGTGTGTAAATTGAATTAAATGAGATTTGATAGTTTGAATTAAAATATGAGTAAAATTTAATACCTTCTAGGTTTTTTCAACGGTCATCCAAGAGACCTAAAGGTGTAGACGAGGTCCTTCAAACGGTTCAACCCAATAAAATATTGTTGATTGTATATATCAATGCATTTAGATAGTGTGTACAGATAGATAGAACTGATTTTATGTTTTTCTCATACCCATATATTGGTATAGACAACGCATGAAAACATTGAACTGTGCAATCGCGTATACACCTCTGATTAGGGATAGAATTTATTGCATTGTTGGGTAGTTCGTGGCTGTTGGCTATATACATATATAGTATGTATAGATGGGTAGACCATTACCTAGACCCCATTTTGATGCAAGCCCCAAAATTGGTACATATCTATATCCTCCACAGTATGTTTGATAGGAAGCTGATAGGAAGCTTTTGGCCTGGAGTATGATGGCTGATTATCTGCGTGATGCTAGGGTAATTCATGAATCGCCTGAGATTTGTTTAGATGGAATAATGTGGCTTATTTTGAAGCAACAAATCTGAGTGTGTGATTTTTTTTTTTTTTTTTTAACAAAACAAAAGATCTCTATTTCGAGATATCACTGTTTTTAAACAAGAAAATCTCGCCCAAATCTTTCAGAAAATTAAGGATGGCTAGTGTGTTCCCCTACTTTGGTGGAGATCTATTCTTTTTTCTAAAAACGGAAATATGTATTTAAATATAAATATATATGGGCAAAGATATTTATAGGAGAAAAACTACACTTTTACGTTTCATTTTGGAAAGAAGACATGTAATTAAAAGTTAGAAAATATTAGACATCTCTTGAATTATTAAAAAATAAATAAATAAATAAACATTACCTACTATTTCTCTAAAGATATTAGGATAATAGTTGAAATTAATAAGCATTAAATTCTATAGCTAAATCCGAAAAAGGGAGGAGAGATCAGTTATTCCTTCCAAAAATACCCATTTCGGTTTTTCTCAATTAATCATTTTTATTAAATAATATATTATATTGTTGTCCACTCCAATAATCGTGTCACCTTAAAGTTTGAAACAAATATCTCACACTCTAACCAATTTTAAATTATTTTCAAACCAAATATGTAACATATTCATATTGAAAACAAAATCCCACAATATCTTATATATGCTTACCAAATCTATCCATTAAGGCCGCCTTTCACACTTATCCAACATTCCAAAATTGCATAAACATATTTATTCAAGAAGATGACAATCTATTTTATCATCTAAAAATGACACTTTTCAAGGTATTCTAGTGGATAACTTGTTTCATTCTTTTCTTTTAGTAAAAGTAAATAGTTAAAGAAAAAAAAAAACATGTTGAAACAGAAAGTGATAGCAAAGAGATATCTTTTCTGAAAAGAAGGGTGTGAGGAAGCAATAAGTTATGGGTGGAAAAGTACAAAACATATGATATGAAAAAGTTTGTGTTTCATATAAAAAAAAGTGGAAGATATGGGTGGTACTGGTAAATCCAATATAGTTTATGTTGGAAGAAATGGCAAGAATCCCTTTAATCCAAAATCCACCCATAATAATGCAAGCTGATTTTCAGTTTCAACTTTCACCCTATTCTCTAAATAGGTTAAAAAAGAAAGTTTCACCCTTCTCATTATCATCTAAAGACACAACCACTTGACAAAAGCTAATTGAAGAAGATGCAATGTTTACAAAATTTTGATCTAGCAATAGCCTGTTTATCATCCACTTCACTGATTGGAGAATATTATGGGCAACATGCATGCCAACCATTCAACAAGAACTAGAAGGCTAGGGAGAAAAAAGAACTTGACAAAGATGTACAACAGGGTTGCAAACAAGTTGTACATGCATACTGGCCGAGATAGCACTCGATACTTATAGTACATACTAGTACATCTCCAATCACATTTAAGACACACAGAATTTGAACTAAGTAAATATCAAGTCACGTGTTTATCGTTAACATGCACGTATATTCTCCACAGCCCCTTAATCAGATCAACATGCAAATTCAGACCGTACATAATACATAGACAATACAACACTATGTGTACAACTCAGCGCCTATACCCAAACATACATACGAGTACATTTACGTATACCTAAGCTTCCAGTTACAACGGATGGAGGACAAAGGACGCACGCATACCTCATATTAATGATGACAAATTTCGCACGTGCCAGGTTAATTTTTCCCTTTTTTTTTTATTCTAGTTTATTTCCCACATTGTTATTGTTGCATTTACTACCCAAGCTGGAAGGTGATGTGCGCATATGTATCTAAATCA
>JBBMKA010000005.1:3429627-3440043 GCA_037833695.1 Sechiopsis laciniata
AAGCAATTAATTAATTAATTTTTAAAAATAAAATAGATATTTATTTTAAGTCTAAACAATTTAAGACATAATCTTTATAATTTTCTTCAATTCAACCATTTATCTGTTTGACCCTTTTTGAAATAGTCAGGGACCTTCAATTTGGGTTCAAATTGGTGCTTTGTCTGGACCACCTTAACCCAGACAATTGTTTGTGTTAAAGTGGTTCACGTGTAAGAGAAAGGTGTGTCTTGGTGAAGGTGTTGGTTGGGCTTTCTAATCGAAAGATGTTTCATTCCTATTTGAAGCAAATAGCCTCTTGTCTGGATGGATTCATGTACCTCAGTAGATCTATATATTTCGTGTTAATCCTATGACCTTTCTGATTTCAATACTTGATAAAAGATTGTTGGTCTCTTTGGCCTTAGAAACTTGAAGTTTCCTTCATTGTAATATGGTCTTTTGTTGTCTTGTTGCTAGATCCCAAGTTGAAGTTGTGGATTGAGTTTTCTTTATTTTTATTTGGTTGATTGTTTCATCAAGTTAAGACATTTGAGTCATGGATGGTTGTTTGTTGTTATTAAGGCAGCCCACTAACAACCTGATTTCAAGCCCAATAGTACAACCCATCTTTAATTGTGTTAAGTTTGTTTGTTATAACCCTTTATTGTTGTATTTACCTATTCCAACTGCTTACTCCTTTTCTACTTAAGGACAGTTCTTGATCATGATTCAATAAGATCAAGAGGCTTTTTCTGATCATTTTGTTGCTTGAGATTCTTATTGTGTAGAGATTATTTGAGAGTGGTTGATTGTTTTGTGTTTAATGAATGGTTTGGTTGCAAAAAGAAAAAAAGTTTAGATGTGAATCTAAGATTGGTTTACTTTTGAAGATCTATAATAATGAGTGTCATGTTTCAAAAAAGTAAATAAATAAAAATATAAATAATCATGAGTGCCCATTTTTATTCTTTTTTTTCTAAGCCTTTAGTGTGTTTTTTTTTTCTTTTTTTATTTGTTCTTTCCATTTAGCATCCATTTAAACGCTTTCTTTTTTAATTTTCATAACAAGTTTGTTTAGGTTCTTTCAAGATTAAAAATGAAAATGTTGTTTCATTTAATAATAAATTTTTAAATAATATTTCTATTTTAATAGCCATTATATTCAGGCTATTTAATATACATGAGTAGTCTGAATGTTTAAAGACTATAACTAGTGCTTCTCACACCTACAAAAAATAATGTTTGATCTACTATACATGTATTAGCTAATTACTAATCTTTAAAACAAAATTTAAAATATATATATATATATTCAAAATGGTGTTTTTTTATTACAACAACAATGTTTTTTTTTAAATCAAGAAATCGAAGTTTCACTCTTCTATAGCCGGGGCACCACTGGCCCTTCCTTAAACTGTGTCACTGGGATATTTCAACAACCTCTTAATGGAAGATGTATGTCAATTATTGTTAATTAGCTAGCTTGTTTTAGCTATAAATATATCGATATGTTTTTTTTTTTAAATGTTAATAAGTATAATGTTATGATCTCTAATATATACATACATTGGCTATCAAAATGTAATTTAACTAGTATAATTAAGCCCCATTTGATAATTATTTTGTTTTTAGTTTTTCATTTTTGAAATTTAAGCCTACAACAATACCTTATCATATGTTTTTCTTACATGGATGCCTAAATCTTATTTATATTCTTAGTAACCAAACAAAAATTTGGAAATAAGAAAAAGTAGTTTCCAAATACTTGTTTTTGTTTTTTAAATTTGGTTAGCATTCACATACTTTCTAAGGAAAGATGGATGTACTCTAGGAAAGATAGAAGACATTGTAGGTAGTTTGAGTAAAAATAAACTTAAATTTAAAAAATAAAAAACAAAAACCAAATAGTTATTAAACAGACCTAAATGTGTACAAAGATTAAAAATTTAAAACTCTCACCCCAATTATTGTTAAACTTAAAAGAAAATACTCATAAGATTTATCATTTTTTCCTATTTACTGTCAAACAGAAGAAGCCAACTCTATTAAAGGACGTATGGGGTTTAGTTGAGAAAAACCCAAATATCATTCTTTTCGTACAAATAATCTTAGATTCAATTTTCATTAGTGGATTGATATTTGGTAATATTTTCTCTTGCTTGGTATTAGTTCTATATCCATGCATACATACTTGTATAATCTATATAGTTTAATACAATAATTTAGAAGGAATACATGATGAAATTTACTAATTATTTTATAACATTGTTTTCAAAAGTTCATGTGCTTTTATAATCTAGCTTTATTTTCTAGTTCAATAAGGTTTTGTATTGAAGGTATCTAGCTAGTGTTTTTAAAATGGAAGAATAGTAAAATAATTCTTCTTTTGAAAATTAGGTTTGTTTTCTTACCAACTCTTTCTTAATTTTTTCACCTTCCTTAAAAATGTATTTTAGTTCTAAATCAAACGTTGGAAACAAAATAGAGCTTTTAAAATCTACCGTTCTTAATTTTTAAAATTTGTGTTGATTTTATTGTTTAAATCATGAGTGAAAGCCAACAAGAACAGAGCTCTACCGACATCTCGTACAACTTAATAATTATGAGATTATAGGTTTGAATCTATTTTTTTTTTCAATATTATTGTATCAAAATAAAAATCACTTAGTAGAAGATTTGACCGCGACAAATAACTCATAGGAACCTCTAATTGGTAGATCATATACAATGATAGCAATCAAAAGCTAAACCTTAAATAAGTTGGAGAAAAGGGGGAAAATAACAACAATAATAATTCATCAATAAAATAATAAAAGATTTTATTTCCCGACAAAACTTGGTGGATGTCCATTGTCTTAAAGAAAAATATAAGCATATCTTAGTTTCTTTTCTAACCTTTTTTTTTATAATTTTGGTCAAGCCTAACTCCAACATATTCACATTTCAATTTTCTCTCTTTATATGATAGTCTTTATTTGCCCCCAAAGGATCTTTGTGAAATTTGTTTTTGCACAACTAGGAGGAAAACAAATTACAAGGTTTCCTTTTTTAGATTCAATTCCGTATAATGATTTGGCTAGAGAATTAATTCAATTAATTATAGATATATTATTCTAATTTCAAGAATTACTTAAGAAAAGCCTTTGTTAATAATTCATTTTCTTTGTGTTTTTAAACAATCATAGAAGTGGAGACCCTATTTAATAATAAGTTTATAAACATCAATGAATTAATGATGAAACAAAGACTTTTCTGAGTTAAACGGGCACATCCACTTTACTGTTAAAGAAAGGGGCGTTGTTGCTCGAGGGATAAAAATTAAAAAAATCAATAAAGTATTGCAGTGGATAGACTCGTCTATGTAAATAAATTTTAAAATTTTTATATCCTTAACTATTAATATATTTTAAAATTATATTATAAATACTTATTAATATCAATATTATAAGAAAGTATAATATTATCAACTTTTCTTTTTTAAGACGTATTATCAACTACAGCATTTATTATAAAAATAATTGTATTTGTAATTATTTTTTAGATTTAACTAATTTAATAAATTTACCCAAAAAAAAAATTAATAGAAGGAATAAATTTACGTTGACAAGCTAATTTCAAAAAAACTTCACAAACAAATAAGGACAATGTACTCGACTATAATGGTTAGCCATTATTTCGGGTTTGGATTAGATGGTATAAATTTGGGAAATTTTTTTTTTTTTTTTTTAGTCCTCAGGATTCAGATCTAGTTTCAATTTAATTTATATATTTTAAAAATTAAATACTTTTATTTATGCCATGTCTAATAATACTCATTATTAGTTCTTATGTGTTTTTTATATTTATATTTATACTTATTTTCTTTTAAAAATTAAATTAGTGTGAAAATTAAAATAATTGTTTTTCTAATATATATTGAGTCGTAAAATCGATCTAATCATCGTTTCAGACAACTTTGAATTGTGTAGCTAACATTTTATTATTTCAAATTAAAAATAAGTATTATTGAAATGTCATTAATTTTAAATATAAAAATTAAATTAAAACTTGATCCAAAACCTATAAACTAAAAGTAATTTTCTCTAAAATTAATTACTCATAATCATTCATCCAACCTCATATCAATATTCCATCAAACCTCATATCATAACATTCAAGAACTTTTGGTTCACAATTTTCGATTTATTTTTTCTTAATGATATTTATTAATTTTTTCCATTTTTTAATTTACTGAAATTTATTTTTTTATTTGTTTTTAAGATTGAACATTATTCACTAACATATTTTTGTTTCACCTTTTTAACCTTTTTTTCTAAAAATTTGTTAACCCTATTCTTTCTCCTATGTTTTCACATTTTTGAAATTACATCAATTGGAAGTGGGAAATTCAAACTCAAGACCTCTTAGTTTGGATGTGCATTAATGCTATTAAGCAACTACTTTTGTTGGCACCTTATGATTTTCACTTAGATTTGGAATTTAATTACATAGATCAATTTTTTTTTTTTTAATCAAAATACTTCATTAATCAAGAAACCAAAACTTTTTTAAACTCTCTCAGCAACGAAAGACAAAAAAAGAGGAACAAGACCCTCCAACTATCACCAAGAGCCTAAGTCCACATTTCGGACCGTGACCAAACAAAAGACGAAAAGCTATTAAATAAAGAACTAGAAAAAGGATTTGAGATACCTTTCGATCCGACCAAAGTACAAGAGGAGTAGTAGATCTCAACGTAAAAGGCCAGTAACATTTAGTCACCACAACATGGTTGACGTTAAAGAGATTTTAGGGATTAATCCTAACAATATAATGACCACCGACGAACATGAATAATTATGGAAATTAAGGAAGGAAATAGAAACAAAATTATTTATATATCTTGTATATCTTTTCTTATTCTATTCATCCAAATTACAAATTTCTCAAAAAAATAATACAAATTAAAAACTTGAGAAGTTTTAATTTATAAAGATGAATAATTTAAATTTATATATTTATAATTTAAAAATTAATTAAGAAATTAAAATTTTAATTATAAACATCAAAATTAAAAAATATATGAAATTAATATTATTTCAATGTTGTTGTCATATTAAACAAATTTTACATGAATGAAAAAGTTTGAACTTACAAAAATGAAATAATTTATATTTATGATTTTCCTTTAGTTCAATTCATATCAAATTTTGGAATTTAATTATAAGATCAAAATTAAAAGAAATGAAAAAAAAAAAATTATTATCTCTAAATTTGAATCCACAAACAAAGTCTTCAATAAACTTACACTCCTAACCTCTAATTACAAACGAGGTTTTTATTTTTATATAAAAAATAAAGTAATAAATAAAAAGTAAAATAACAAACAAACAAACAAAAACAAGGATTTTTATTTTAATTTAACTGCCAACATCAATTCTCAAACAACATCAATTGTAGAATTTCTTACCTCTAATTCCCCTTTTACCCCTCACTCTAAAGAAGGTTTTTTTTTTTTTTTTTTTTTTTAAACATAATCCTCAAATATGAAGTTAACTTTTGCAAACTCTTCCCTTCCCTTTATTTTCCTTTCCTTCCCTTCCCTTAATTTCTCCAAATCACACTCTTAGAGCTTGTCTGAATAATTATGAATGTCTTAATAATATTATAGCGAAAGGATTAACTATTTATTTATTTTACATTTTGGCTCTTAATTAATGCCTTATCATACTGCAATTAAGCCGGTAATCTCTGTTGGTGGGTGATTTGGTGAAAGCCACCAAGTTGGACTCTTATCTCCTTAAACTTTCCCATCTTGATCTTGACAATGAGAGGAACTTGACATATATATATATATATATATATATATATATATGTATATGTTTGTGTTTTTTCCATTTTCAAAAACTTTAGAAACTTTGTGATATTTGGGTATAGAATTCGTTTCCAAATGAAAGCAGTACTGAAAACGATATGGAAAAAAAGTAAGAAAAAAGTTTAAATTCTATTTTGATACATATGGTTTTTAAATTTATTTAATTTTAACTAATAAATAATTTTACTTGGAAAAAAAAAAATAGTAGCTTAGCGGCATTACTCAATGACTAAACGGTGGTATTATACAGTGTGAACATGCATTTCAAAACTAATTAATGATAAGAGAAGTAATCAATCTTTTTTATATATAATTATGAGGTTATTACTTTTTCGAGTGTGGTATCTTAATAAAAAGAATAATACTCAAACTTTAAATTTCATCGAATGCTCTCATATAAAAAATCAAATTTATCACTGAAGTAACAAACTTTACTATAACAAAAGGCTAAACAAAATTTTAAGTTATATATATGTGTGTGTTTGTATATGTATGTACATACATATGTATGTATATATATATGTACGTACGTATGTATATGGTTGATTAGTTGCCAAAATCCTCATCCCTCACGTCTAAAATTTTGTTCTCGAGTATTATAACAAATAGAAAAACTTGATCAAATTTAACAAAAACAAAAAGAGAGAGAAAGAGAGAGATCTAGCTAATCTTAATGCAATGATATCAAATAGATTTGCATGGGCTACCACAAATTTGCAGAGATAAAGTTCAATCCACCATGAATTCATAAAAAGCACGTAAAAAAGTTCCCATAAACGTTCCTCACAAAGAAGAGGAAGAGATCATAAATCAGAAATAAAAAAAAAAGTGATAGTCTTTCCAACCTTCATACAAGAGATCCCCACTATATAATAAGCAATGAAGCTGATGAATTTCCTTCTAAAATATGACCCCATATATTCCCTTCAAAAAAAGAAGAAAATTCACCTACTTCATCACTTGTGGGAAAATCCCAACTTATTAGAAAACCCTAAACTTTCAAAATATACCGACTACCTGCTCCGTAACAAATCGTTCCCTTCTAAACCTCTAAGAAAAATTATTCAATCAGACTGTCACAATGTGTTAAATGCATGTCAAAATCTCCACCGTAGAGAATTGTCAGCCACATTGTTCGAGTCCCTTGAATAATTCTTTAGAGAATGTTTTGTTACTGAGCACAAGCCAAGATATATATGGCATCATATAATATAATTGAAGAGGCTAATTAATGAGTGAACTCATCTTGTTCAAAGTCATCAAGAGTGCAGATTGGAGAGTGGCCTTTGCCAAATGATTTGATGTGATCTTTAAGGGAGCGTTTGTGTTTGAAATCTGAGCCACAAATGCAATACCAAAGCTTGCCACAATTCTTTTCATGGGTTCTCCAATCTCCTTTCACGGCTAAAGTTTTGCCACATTTTCTGCACACAAATGGCTTGGATCCATGTTTTCTTTTGTAGTGTGTTTGGAGAGTTCTAAAGTCCTTCAATGGCTTGGCTCTTGGATGGTTGATGTTGTTCTTGCACCCTTGAGCACAGCAATAACATGGCAGCCTCAGCATTGCGGCTGGCTGTGTTCCTCGAAGGGATTCCGGGCCTTTTCGGTACTCGGATCCGTGCCCCCACATGTGCATCTTAAAAGAGAAAAATACCATAAATTAAGGTTTGATATTTTTTATTGATGTAAGATAGAGAATGTTGAGATATGTCTTTCAATGGGGCAACGCCCCAAAACCTAGATAAAACATGTAATAGCGTTTATGTTTTCGTATTGGACTTTAATGTATTTAGTCATTATTTTGTAATAGGATTTTATGAGAGTACATTATATAAACTCTCTAAAAACCCTAGCAGTTTGATCGACATTTTGTATTCTTATCTCCTAATAAAATATACTTCTCTCTTTTGCATGTGGACTTAGCTAACATACTTTTAGTGTACCATGCAAATCATCGTGTTTTCTCTCACGATCTTTATTATTTTTCTTTGATTGTTGTTCTGTTTTTCATAATAGATAGTACGATTTTTTTTTTTTTTAATTTTTAATTTTTAATTTTTATCTTCAATCCTCAATTGGGAAGTTTTTATTTTGGTTGGTATGTGGGTCGATCTCAAAAGAGCTAATTAAACTCATCATAGATAAGAATATTTTTGGAGCTGATTCTTTGGTTTATTTGGTTGGAGAAGAATAACACGATCTTCTCAGATCAAAGTAAATCATATATGCTAATCTTTAGGATATGATATCATTATTAATGTGGCTTTTTGGTGCAAGAAATCAAATGTTTTAAAGCTTTATGATTATTGTATGATTGCTCTTCATTAGAGAACTTTTTGTAAATAGTTTCTTTAAATGGTATTTGTATGTACCTTGCGAATTACTTTTTTAAAAGTGAAGGTAAGATAATCTTACATCACAGATACAAGATGAAAATTTGAACCTACAAATCGTTAACATAAGTTGAGACATTTTAGCGCATACTAAAAAGAGATTTTTTTTAACTTAAAACATTATATTCCTTAATTATTGCCTTTTAATTTCTTTTCCATATGGTTTTTTTTTTTTTTTTTCTTAACTTTTTCTTTCACTAAACATGATGAGAATTCTAAGAAAGTAGTTTTTTTTTTTTTTTTTCCTTTCTTCTGTGTCCTCACGAGAAAGCTTGTTTTAGCAACCTTAACGGGTCCCCTTAGTTTGAAAATCACAGAGAGAGAGAGAGAAAAAGAACTAAAAAAAGATCAGCATTTCCGATCTCCAGACAATTTCAACAATAGATCTATGTTTGAAAACAACAAATAAATCACTATTTTTGGAAGAATATTAGGCAATATAAAAATAATATTAGTTTGTTTTTTAAAAAAGAAGAAATTTTGGATACATTGAAAATTAGTAGACAAGAATTTAGTAGTAAAGGCTCAAGCTTGTTCTAAGGTGAATGAAATTCAAACCTTTAATTTAATTAAGTTACTAATTTCATAATATTCGATCTTACTTAAACGAATATTTAGGAATAAATTATGGGCATGATTCATAATAAGTTGAAGAACCAGCTTGGTAAGGATTCCAAACACACAAAAATAAGATAATTAAACAACATTAATTAAAATTACCTGCATGTTATTGTATCTATTAAAAGACTTGTTACAAATGGAGCAAGCAAATTGCATCGGACCAACAAGGATCTGAGCCGGCGTTGGGATCCAAAACCTTCCTTGAGTGTTGAAATTAGACAAACTTTTCTTCACACTTCTAATTTCTTCTTTCTTTACACAAACATTCATGTTCTTATCACCCAAATTAGAGACATCACCAACATTTGGAAGCCCAATTTGCAATCCCACTTCAACTTTCTCCATATCTTCATCCTCCTCTTTAACTCGAACCCCTTCTTCTTCCTTCTTCGCCTCGGCCTCGCTCTCGGTGAACAAAGGCAGGCATCGGGATACGAAGAGATCATTTTCGGGAATCGCCCCGATAACACATTGGACGGTTCTAGGGATCAAATCGCGGTCGGAGGAAGACGAAGACGAAGACGAGAGAGAAATGGAAGGAGATGAGGAAAAAGAGAGAGGGTTGTGTGGTTTAAGCCATTCTATGAAAGTTGGGGATTGAAGATTACATAAGATGTTTTCTTCTTCCATGTGATATCTCAAAGGGTTAACATAAAGCTCTCATCTTGCTAAGTTGAACTTCAAAAAAATAAAAAAGGGTTAAGCTTTATAAAGGATTGATATTCAAATGATGAACAAAAGGTGGTTTTGGTTTGTCTTTTTTTTTCTTTTTTTTTTTTAATCTCCTTTTGTGTGAAAGAAAAGAGAGAGTAAATGGTGGGGTTAGGAAAACAACGACAAAGATCATGATAAAAGGTGAAGAATTTAGAATCCAAGAGCTCAAGTCTTGAAAGCCACTGTTGATAATGTAAACTACACGTCGTTTACCCTTTTTTTTTTTTTTTTTTCCTTTTTTGTTTTCTTTTTCTATAATAATAAACTATGTAAATTTGCTTTCCTTTTTTTCAAATATGAAGCTTGTGAAATTTGACCCACAAGTCTCGATTGTTTCTTTTAAATGCTACCGATTACACCAAACTTGGAGAACCAAGAAGTGGAGGGAGGACATTATATTCTCAGTCAATACCTAAAAGAAAAGGTGAGTGTTCTAAATAATTAATATTTTTGGCTAATCGATTTAGGTTAGCTTACATTTTTGGACTATATGGTTTTAGTTTATTTTATTAATTTGGAACTTTCACTTTATTACCATCTCTATATTTCACTAACAACAAAGGATAGACCAAATGGGTTGATAGCACATTGATTATTTTCATTGGCGGTAATTTATTTTAATTCCATAGTCATAGGTTTGATCGTCGATATTTTTCCTATGTAAATTTTATGGCTCTCCTCCCTAAATTTTAATAAATAAATAAATAACAACAAAAGATAACTTTAATGACATTTTGTATAGCTTAATATAACTAAAATTGCACTCTCATTTAACTAAAGTTTATTTTATGGTTGTAACCTAATCTAAGATCACAATAAATAAATAAATAAATAAATAAATAAATATATATA
>JBBMKA010000005.1:3440143-3457992 GCA_037833695.1 Sechiopsis laciniata
AGACTTGGTTAATATGTAAACTATAAAATAATCATTTTTATTTCTAGTACATCCTGCTTTAATTAATTTATGGAATACAAAATTTTCATTTAATATTTAAATTCATACTAATTTTGAATAGTTGTTAAATTAAAAAAATATTTAAATTATCCTAAAAAACAATTGAAAAATTCAAAACCAATTAGTAATTGAACTAATCTCTATTTAATAAAATCTGATTGATGGACAACAATTTATTTATTTATTATTTATAGAGATTGATTGAAAATATTTGATACGTTAAAAAAAACAAAAATACTCTCCATCATTCAAAAAAAGTTGCATTCAATTATGAGAACGATTATATTATATTAAAAATAAATAAAAGTGCAAGTTATTCATCTAATACCAAAAGAAAAACTGAGCTTGAAAAAAATAATAAATTCAAAATTAAGAAAAGAAAGTGAAATTTTATATGTAAAGAACCAAGAACCAAAGAAAGTGGAAAAGAAATGACAAAAGGATAATTAAAAGAAAGGACAAAATGATAATTAAGAGTTTAATTTGTTCAATTTGTGAATATTTTCACAATTAAATTTGGGGACTATAATTTGATTTTGAATTTTAATTGTTTTTTAATGAGGTTTAATTTTTTTTAGCACAATAACCATTCAAGAGATGAATCGAACCGACTTTCATTCATAAATACACATTTGTGTCATTTAGCTATTGTCTTGTTGACATTTTATTGATTGAATTTGGTATGTTATATTTTATTTTTTGGTATGCAATTTTTAAAATTAAATTTAGAACAATTAAATTTTATTTTGAGATTACGAACAAATATTATAATTTTAGTGAGGCCGAAAAAATGTAGTCATTACAGACAAATCTTTCGAAAAAATGTTAAATTTTGAGATTACGAACAAATATTAAATTTTCCATTAAAGAAACAATGTAGTCATTACAGACAACTCTTTCGAAAAAAAGAGATAAAGGAAGGAACAACATAAGAACAGCCAAAAGTGAGGCCGAATATGGCAAAGAAACAAGATTTTCAAATCATGGTCTTAATCCGTTGGGTTTCAACAAAATATTAAAAGTGAATTATCTCATATTGAAAGTATGTAACGTAATGGTGTGCTTCAAAAATTATGACTTTGATTTTAAAGTATTGCGGTAAAAAATACATTAAGTTTAATGTATTAACTCATTCTCTTGTTGGAAGAGTGAGGCTAGCGATGTGACTAATATAATCTTTGAAAGAGTGTTTATGAAATTTAGGTTGGGGAGAGAATTTTTTTGTCCAAGTTTTTATTTTTATTTTTTTTATTTTTAATTTGGAGTTTTTCCGCGTAAATTCTTGTATTTTTATTTTGTTTATTCTAGCTGTTATTATTTTTCCAACATAACCAAAAATGAAGTAACGAGACCTCGATTGAAACGACCGAATAACTTTTATGATCCTTAACTCTTGTTTATTTATTATTCTTATTAAAAACATTTTACATAGACTATGATTATAATCTAACGTCAATAACAATGATCGAAGAATAAAACCTCAATCAGAGTAAAAGGGAGAAGTTTAACACCCAAAAGAGAATTACACTTCTCCTGCCACTATACATGTGCTCCTTTCAAAGAGCTAAATCCTTTATCCACCAAATCAACATTCAAACGTAACAACATTGATAACTCTCAATTAGAGAGTTATTTAATCCTCCTTTAGGGTGTAATTATTGAAGAAATCATGCATTATTATCACACTTTGATGCATAGTACAACTTTAAGACAAGGAATTAGTCATAAAATGCAACGCATGATTGATAAGAGGCAAGGAGCTGAAAAATAGGAAAACTGAGAGTTTTAGGCTGAAAAGTGAATGCCTGAAGTTGTTGTAGCATTCCAAGAATCCTCATTCTCGCTAGCACTTTTTATCATTGTAGGGTTTGAAAATGCTGGAAGCATTGGACTCGTGCCTCAATTAGAAGAGTCGAATAAAAGAAAGGACGAGCCATTTAGAAGCAAGCCAATGCCGCAGCATTCGATCCAAGGAAGAGCAGTTTGCCTGAAAAAGCTAAAATTCTCTGCAAGCGGCAGTGGAGCAGAATGTATCAGATCTGGTAGGCTAGGGAGTGGAAAGCAAGACATCTTTTGTCTGAGAATCTCAGCCATTGATCTTAGATGAGGAAGGGAGTATATAAAGCCACTTTTGGGAAGATTTTGGGGGGCAACTTTTCTGGGAATTTTTGGGGATTGGAGAGTTGCTGGATTTAGAAGGGAAGATATCAGTGTCTACAACATAGTATTCCGCATTTCTGTATTTCTGTTTTTAGAACATTTTCTTTTACTGTTCTGGTAGCTTTTATTGTAGGTCTTCCTACTTTGTAATAGATTTTTCTAGAAGCTTGTTCATAGCTCTCCTTCGTTTGTTATTGCAATTTCGAAGTTTCCTTTGATTCCGTGCCGTGTGCTGTGTTCTCAGCTTCTGTTTATTGCGTTTTCGATTGAGTTTTTATTGTTCTATTGCTTACTGTTTCTTGCTTGCCATTATTGATGCTAGGAGTTTCTGCTACCCAATGTTAATAGCATTCACATCTTCTGTTTTGAGCCTTTTCAATACGATCATGAGCTAAGTGCATATAGGTGAGGGTTGAGGGGAGGGTGTATGCTGCATGTATCTGGGGTAAGTGGGTGATATTGAACTAAGTCATAGTAGGTGTTTTACTTAATAACATGTTTCGACTGATCATCCATTTATGTTTGCTTTTCACTTCATCTCGAAAGAGAGGAGGATTAGATACTTACTACGTATGGCCATTACTTTCATGCTAAGAACTCTTGCATGTTAAAGAGGGAGGCTAGAAATAGTCGCCTCGCTAGTGCGCATATCACTGTCTTTAGCTTCGAATATAGATGCAGAAGCTTATATTTGGAGAGGATGAATGCATCTTGAAAAAGAACATTTGATCACGTGTTGTGCGGAGTTTGCTTCTCACCATTAACTTACCCTTGCTGCATGTTAATCATACTCAAAAGACCCTTAACCCAAGGCTATTATTTTATTTAGATTATTTTTCGTGTTTCCAGAATTCTCATCTTAGCATTTTATAGTAATTTTTTTTTTTTTTTTTTTTTTTGTATTTTGTTAATTGATGTTTGGTTGTTGAATGTTAACAGCATTGCATACGTTCTGTTTCTTTCTCCAATGTTTAAAGCATTACCGTCGCATTAGTTTTACATTTATCAAGTTTAGTTCTCAATTGATTTAGTTAACCTCGCTATCTCATTTACTTTCCCGTACGTGACTTTTAAATTAATGCTTATAAAGAAAGAAACCAGTCCCTGAGGAGAATGATTTGTAAACTTATCACTTGATTGCAAATGACTGCGTATACTTGTGTGTTTATCTGTTGAATGCTTGAGCATCATATGTTAAAGTACATTATTCGACTAGATTTTCATCTATTTATCCGAGCAGTTTGAACCGATCAAACACTAAAACCAAAAAATATAAAAATAGCGATAATATTCACCAACTACACTAAAAGTCCTCATAAACACTACATCTATAATACCAAAATAAAACCTAAATAAATAAAGCAACTCAACATTAAACCGATCCAAAGCCCAAGAAATAACCAAAAGAAAGTGAAAAAACAACAATAGCTAAGTTGACAAACTGGTCCTAAGGCACAAGAACCACTTCGAATCGGAAGGATTAGGGGTACATTTCATCACCCAAAACCAGAACTAGCGGTTGACTTTTGGTTTGGTTCAAATTCGGCCGCGATTCATTAACTAGTCGGTCCAAACCTCATCCTTATTAAAACCTTCTTTGAGCCCCTCGACAAGCTTCGAAACCTGCTTGCTCCTTAGTTATCGAACTCATGCATGCAACTATCATAGACTGAAAACTCCATATGCTCCACCCTTTAGAACACTCGTCGCTCAAGGCTGTTAGGATTTTCTACTGCTTTCTCGCACCTCATTATCATCTTAAACATAACAAGCCCTAATTTCAAAAACATATTAGGGCATGTATGGATAATGGAAAGTTAAAGGTACAAACATGGGGTAAAATTGAACCTATATTTGTCTATGGTAGAAAAAACTTCCCCCAACCCTACATCAAAACAACCTTATGCAAACCAAATTTTTCTACAACCTCTTTTCAATACAACCTTCTTTTCCTACAACCCCTCCTCCAAATAATCTTATCCAAACAAAGTTTTACTACAATATCTCCTATAAAAAAAACCATGTTCATACAAGATTTTTCTGTGTAATTCCTCCTACAAACAACCTTATTCAAACAAGGATTTCCTGCAACTACTTATTCAAAAACCACATTCATATCACTCAATTCTTTCACTTATACTTAATTTCCTCAAAACGAAACATGTCCTTAAAATTAATTTATTTAATATTAATTTATTATTAGATCTCATGAAATCCAAACATACATTTGGTTTAAGTATTGGAATTTGACTCACGAATGATAATCTCAAATACGCAAGAATTTCAAATAGCCAAAATTGAAAAGCAACTTCAAAATTGGTCTATTCCTAAAATTGATTCAAGACTAGTCTACAAGAATACAAACTCAGTATTCTTTCAAAAGGACTGTATCAAAATCTCAGAGAACGTTGTTCCTATCGATGAAGATAGAGCAACTCTAAATCTCTTCTCAAAGAACATGATTCTTCGTCACCGAGAAGAATTCAAGTTCATCCACATTGGCTTAGTCCAAGTGGCTATCAAACCTTTATTCAAACTTGGTCTGGATATTCCTGTCCTTGTCTCCCTTCGAGATAAGAGACATATGACTTATTCAAACTCCCTCATGGGAATGATTGAGTCCAACCTTGAAAATGGACCAATCTACTTCAATTGTTTTCCCAATCTCACTCTATCATTAAGGGATCCTAATATCCTATCTGCCTTAATGTTAGATGTTAATACAAAAAACCTCAATATTCAATCCGAAACTCACGCAGGTGTAGTGATTTTCCGCATCTATTATAAACTGATGCACACAAATATTGCCCCTAGATCACTCCGAAAGTCTGTGAGCGGATCAACCATGCTCATAGAAGCTAATATCGGAAGATCCAAGGTCAATGTCTCCAAGACTCTTACTTGGGATCAAATCACCGGGAATACTTCCTGAAAGTTGGAAGCTATATGTCCTCCTGTCAAAAGAGAACAGACCCCTACTCAAATAATCGAGCATGATAATGGCTCAGTTGAAGTCAAGTTCAGCGATGCTCGAGATTCTTTCTAAAAAACAAAGAACTTTTTGAGATCCCCTCCTAGCACCTCTGGGATATCACGAGCTCCTTCGATCATTGATCGAAACAACTCTTTCAAAGTTCAATCAGTCGATTTTGATCGGGATATTGCCTCCGTTCATTACGACGCTCAATCTGAATCTCTAACCCAAACTGACATGGAAACTCAGTCCGTTCGAGATAACCAGATTAATGTTATTCTCAAAGACAGTTATACTATTGACAAAGAATCTCTAAAGAGAGACTTCCTCTCTTTAAAGAACGCACGGATCCGCATCGCCTTCTTTGAAAACTACTCCGAAGAAGAAAGAGCAGATTTACGTACTCAATGGTATAATCAAATGGAAAGATTGGAAATGGATATTCCATTCTTCATCTGGATGGACTCTCAGGCGAGCCTGAATGTCCTATCTCAAACAAGGTGGAATACCACCAGACGTGGCATTATTTGTGCCACCCATCCTCCTCTTGAGGAAATAGAGATTATATCAAACCAAGGCGACACAGTCATCGCCTCTCCTTTCAAACATTCTCTCGGAGAAGACAAGAGCCCTCCTTGTCTTAAAGACATCCGAAATATGCAACATCAAAACAATTTTTCAAACAAAATCCTATCTACCATTGCTTCTCAAGTAGAAAGGATATAAGAATCGGTTCGAGTCGAGAGACTTTCAATTAAACCTTATGCTTCGACTTCAACAACTCTTACTCCACCTCCGGTTTTAGATAGAACAAAACCTCTGTTCAAACCAACAGACCTCAACAAAGGTATGACCCTCAAAACCAATACCGAAGAAGCCCTTGACAAAATTCAAGGAATGCTTCAAAATCTCTCTTTATTAAAAGAGCCAACTATTAATGTTCTCAAAGATGGTGATGTTTCAAGACGTGAAGTCGAACAATTTCAAACAGACTTCGATAGGATGCACATCCGAGAACCTACAGAACAGAATCAAATCGCCACAATCAATAAAAGCTAGCTCCTT
The DNA here is from genome assembly GCA_037833695.1 of Sechiopsis laciniata. Lineage (NCBI taxonomy): Eukaryota > Viridiplantae > Streptophyta > Magnoliopsida > Cucurbitales > Cucurbitaceae > Sechiopsis > Sechiopsis laciniata. The sequence continues at coordinate 3,446,403 of JBBMKA010000005.1, forward strand.
ACGAACTCCGCAGAAGCTGGTATCCTCAACCCTCTTTCCCCGATTTAATGTTCGAAGAAAAAGGGAATTTTAATCCACAAAGGTATGACGACGTACAAATCTATGAATGGAACATAGATGGTATATCTGACTACATGATCATGAATGTTATTCATGAAATGCTTATAGCAGCCAGTGCTTACAAAATGAAAGAACAATCCGATCGTGATATCGCTGTCCTGCTCAGCTCTAGTTTCACCGGTATTTTTAAAGACTGGTGGGATAAGCATATGGATGATGACGACAAAGAACTCGTCATCGAACACAAAAAGACTGTCACCAAAACAGTCAAGATTAAAAGAGAAGGACGTGAAGTTGAAGAAGAACAAACTAAAACGATTCAAGATGCAGTTAACGTCCTACTATACTCAATCACCAAAGCCTTTCTAGGTGACCCTGCCGTTTACGAAGAAAGGTCCGGAGAAATCTTTATGAACCCCCGTTGCAAAACCCTTGGCGATTTCAGATGGTACAAGGATATGTTCCTTTCCAAAGTCATGGTCAGAAATGACAGTTGGCTACTCATCTGGAAGCAACGATTTATTCAAGGTCTCCCCAAATACTTCTTGGAGAGAGTCATGGAAAGACTCAACCAAGAAGAAAATAACCGAATCTTATGGTCTCGGATAACATATGGAGACATCTCCGCTTCATAAGAGAAGGCCTTAAGATCTGTACAGAGTTCAGACAAGCTGAGAAAATCAACACCACTGTTGCCAGAAAAGCAGAGATAGGGATTTTCTGTGAACAATATGGGTGTGAAAAGCTTAGGCCACCCTCCTCAAAGCATAAGCACAAGGCTAAGTATTCCAAGTCTCGCCAGGAGACGTCTCAAGTCTACCGTCGGAAGAGATACGTTAACAAACCTCTTCCCCAGCATCGGTCAAAACCTCAAGGAAGGACGACCCAAGCCAGTTCGTCCAAGAGTTCTAAAAGGAAGACCATGTGCTTCAAGTGTAAGAAGCTGAGTCACTACGCAAACAAATGTCCCCTTCAAGCTAAAATTAATGAGCTTGAAATTGACGAAGATCTAAAAAAGGATATACTCGTCCTTCTTCAAACTGAATCAGAGTATAAAGAGTCGAGTAGTGACGACAATGCCATTGAAGTCCTAAAAGATGATTCCTCTGACTTTTATGACGCAGAAGAATCCGACGACGAAGATGGTAAACGAGCTTGTGGTGGGTGTATAAACACACTTACCTCAGATCAAAGGACCCTGCTCAAAATTGTCGACAAGGTCTCGGATCCAGTAATTCAAAACAAGATCCTCATAGATCTTCGCGCCTCAATACTCGCTTCAGACCTTATTCATACTCGGAATTCATGATGAATTTCGAGAAACCCAGAAAGGTTTCTATGGACATCTTCAAACCAAAATTAATGACCTCAAAGCCGAAGTTCAGAAGTTACGAACTGAGACAACGGATCATATTTCAAGATTATGGATTGAAGTTGCCACTCTCAAAAGTTCTAACATTGAGAACAATCGTGACAGTGGTGATGAAGTCAAAGAAGAAGGCACCATGCCCAGGGAATCCAGGGATAAGGATATTGCCGTTCAAGCTCAAGAGCTTTATGAACAGCACGAAGCCTTCATTGGACAAATCCAGTCCATTCGCTACCAAAGGTGGTATACTCAAATTACCCTAAGGGTTTATGACTGCAAAATTACTGTGATCGCCCTTCTAGATTCCGGAGCCGATCATAATTGTGTTCTTGAAGGTATTATACCTTTAAAATACTTTGAGAAAACTTGTGAAAGCCTCAAGAATGCTAATAATGGCAAACTCTTGATCAACTACAAGTTACCTAGAGCCCATATCTGCAAAAATGGAATTTGTTTTGTTAACACTTTCCTTCTTGTAAAAAATCTAAACATGGAACTCATTTTAGGTACCCCTTTCCTAACTCAACTATATCCCTTCACCATAACTGATAAGGGATTAGAATCCACAGTTCTTGATTCAAAGGTTGTCTTTGAATTTATTCGACCCATGACTTCTCATCGGGTTGATATTCTTAAAACAAAAGAAAGTCAAATTAATTTTCTTAAGGAAGAAATTTCCTACAATAAAATCGAAGATCAAATTGCTAGTCCTAGAATTCAAAATAGGACTGAGCAATTCAAAAGGAAAATCGAACAGGACATCTGTTCAGCGATTCTAAATGCATTCTGGGAGAGAAAACAACATATTGTTTGTCTCCCTTACGTCAAAGATTTCAAGGAAGAAAAGATTCCCACGAAATCAAGACCGATTCAAATGAATGCTAACCTTCTTGCATTTTGCAAGAAAGAAATTGATGGTTTGTTGCAGAAGAAACTTATCAGGCTTTCCAAGAGCCCATGGTCTTGTGCAGCATTCTATGGCAACAACCAGGCCAAAAAGGAACGCGGAGTTCCCCGACTGGTAATCAATTACAAACCTCCAAATAAAGTTGTGGAATGGATCCGTTATCCAATCCCGAACAAAACCGATTTAATCAAACGAATTTCAAATGCTAAAGTATTCTCAAAGTTTGATTTAAAATCAGGTTTCTGGCAAATCCAGATCCATGAGAAGGATTGCTACAAAACCGCTTTCAATGTCCCTTTTGGTCAATACGAGTGGAACGTTATGCCCTTTGGGTTAAAAAATGCTCCATCTGAATTTCAAAAAATCATGAACGACATCTTTAACCCGTTCTATGAATTTTCAATTGTTTACATTGACGATGTTTTAATTTTCTCCCAAAGCATCGATCAACATTTCAAACATCTTTAGACATTTTATAATGTTGTGAAGAAAAATGAGTTGGTAGTGTCTGCCCCCAAGATCAAATAATTTCAAACCCAAATCCGCTTTTTAGGATTTGATATTAATTTGGGCCTCATTAAGCCCATTCAAAGAACAATTGAATTTTCAAACAATTTTCTAGATGAAATATTGGACAAAACCCAACTTCAAAGGTTTTTGGGCTGCCCTAATTATGTTGCCGATTTTATTAAGGGCATAAGACTCATTTCAAAGCCTCTCTTTGAAAGGCTAAAAAAGAATCCAAAGCCTTGGACAGCTGTCCACACAGCTACCGTCCAAAAAATAAAAGCTTTAGTCAAATCCATCCCATGCTTGAGTCTTATCGACGAAAAAGCATCTCTGATAGTGGAGACTGATGCATCCGATATCGAATATGGAGGAATCCTCAAACAGTCTTTGGATGGACATGAATCGATAGTGCGATTCCACTCTAGCGTTTGGAACGACGCACAGAAAAATTACTCCACTGTAAAAAAGGAAATCCTGGCTATTGTACAGTGTGTACAAAAGTTTCAAGGGGATTTAATCAATAAAACGTTTTTAGTCAAAATGGATTCACGGGCGTCAAAATTTATTTGGAAAAAGACGTCAAGAATCTTGTTTCAAAACAAATCTTTGCACGATGGCAGGCTATCTTATCCTACTTTGATTTCAATGTTCTGCCTATAAAAGGCACTGAGAATGCCCTCGCAGATTATCTATCTCGAGAGTTTCTCTCAAAACCCCTCTCTTCCTCCTCTTCTAAATGAGCGACAAGAGAAGCGTTAAGGGCAAGCAGCCCGCCAATTCTTCAAAGCAGCCTTTTGCTGCACCCATGACACCCGACTCATACGCCATCGAACCCAAGTTCACGTTAGTAACTCGAACTCGTTCTCAGAGTTGTGGTAGTGGTATTCAAATTGGGTCTTCAACTCAATCTTATTCATATTTTGACTACATTCAAGCTTGGTATCACGTTCTGTTTTACCAAAGCTTCAAACACTCCTAGTTTATCCAGTTTTTTCAAAATGCTCACAAGAATCACTATCCCCTGTGGTTCTGCAAATGGTGGAACATTTTTGGTCTTCTACCTCAAATTTTCCTCGTTAGTGTTCAAGAGTCTTATCATTATTTTTCTAAAAATATTGCTAAGACTGCTTTTCCCAAAACGATGCAATTCGCTATGCATCTTCAAACTCCATGGATTCTATCCTGGACCTTCGAGATTCGTCATATTGACAGTCTCAAAACTCTTTCAAAAGTAATCAACATCAAATGGTGGGACAAATACAAAACCACCTTAGCTAATCTTAAGGCTGTCAAAACCTGGCTTTCTGCCAATGGACACCTACAAGATCTCGGCGTTTTCAAACAACAAGAGTTCTTGAGCCGCAAATCTCGTCTGCTTGCAGAAATTGCCCAAACTACCAATGAAGCAGATTTCACGAGGAAAATGCTCGAACTCACGGACAACTCAAAATCTTCCGATCCCTCCTTCACAGACGAGGACGAAGAGGAAGAATTCATTGTGGATATTACTGAACCGTAAAGTTCTAAAACTACGATATTCAAATGTTTCCTTGTTCAATTAGACCGCAATAGTCCTTAAACTACGACCTGACCGAAATCGTCGTTAAACTATCAATCGACCGTAATTGTCGTTAAACTACCCCCTGATTCAAATTTGTACATACTCAACGACCGTAATTGTCGTAAAACTAGTATATATAAAAAAAAAAAAAAAATTGTTCTGTACAGTTTTCTTGCATTTTCTTTATTTTTGATAAATATTCTTGTAAATTATTTCTTTGTAAATTAATTTCATTTTTGTACAAAGTTTTTGTAAAGTCGCAAGTCGTATTTCGAACCTGAAATCCTTCAACAGCAATCTTATCGGAAGCTATACTTCTTAGCTTCATAAGGTGTTGCACCAATCTTCACCTTCCGAAATCGATCTTCACCAATGGCCAGCTAGAAACCCTTTGCAGCGTCGAATAGTTTTCACTAAGGGCAAAGTGTTGTAAGACCCGGGAATGTGTTAGATTCGGCCATAGGATATAGCTGACGATGTGGCAAAGATCTAGAGGTCGGCGAGTAGTACTCTGGACCGACCAGCTACCCACAAACGTGGTGTATTGTAGATGACCTAAACTCCACTTTTCACTACCAAAAATTAAATTTTTTCAAAATAGTCTAGAAACCGATTTTTCATTTAAAAATAGGTTTCTATTCATAAATAATGAAAAGTTATTAATAGAATTTATCTGAAACAGTGGAACGGAGTTGAAAAACTAAAGAAGTTTCACATAGAGGCCTACTTTTTTCGGTTTTGACGCCAAGAAATCTCTACTCTTTTTTGGTTGGCCCGAAAGTTTTTTAATTCGTTCAAGATTTATTGTTTCAATTTATAGGATGTCTCTGGACATTTCCTTTAGAAAACATACTTAGAGTGGAATCTGTTTGGACCGACCAGCAACCCACGAACGTGGTGTATAGTAGATGACCCAAACTCCACTTTTCACTACCAAAAATTAAATTTTTTCAAAACAATCTAGAAACCGATTTTTCATTTAAAAATGGGTTTATATTCATGAATAATGAAAAGTTATTTTTATAATTTCTCTGAAATGGAGGAACGAAGTTAAAAACTAAAAAAATTTCCCATGGAGGCCTACTTTTTTCGGTTTTGACGCCATGAAATCTCTACTCTTTTTTTGTTGGCCCGAAAGGTTTTTAATTTGTTCAAGATTTATTGTTTCAATTCCCAGGATGTCTTTGCACATTTCCCTTAAAAAATATACTAAGAGCAGAACCTGTACGGACCGACCAGCAACCCACAAACGTGGTGTATAGTAGATGACCCAAACTCCACTTTTCACTACCAAAAATTAAATTTTTTCAAAGCAATCTGGAAACTGATTTTATATTTAAAAATGAGTTTATATTCCTGAATAATGAAAAGTTATTGTTAGAATTTCTCTGAAACGGAGGAACGAAGTTAATAACTAAAAATATTTCCCATGGAGGCCTACTTTTTTCGGTTTTGACGCCATGAAATCTCTACTCTTTTTTGGTTGGCCAGAAAGTTTTTTAATTCGTTCAAGATTTATTGTTTCCACTCCCAGGATGTTTCTTCACATTTCCCTTAAAAAAATATACTGAAAGCGAACCTGTACGGACCGACCAGCAACCCACAAACATGGTGTATATTAGATGACCCAAACTCCACTTTTTACTACCAAAAATTAAGTTTTTTCAAAACAATCTGGAAGCTGATTTTTTATTTAAAAATTGGTTTATATTCATGAATAATGAAAATTTATTGTTAGAATTTCTCTGAAACGGTGGAACGAAGTTTAAAAACTAAAAAATTTCCCATGGAGGCCTACTTTTTTCGGTTTTGAAGCCATGAAATCTCTACTATTTTTTGGTTGGCCATAAAGTTATTCCTTCAAGATTTAATGTATAAATTCCTAGGATGTTTCTGCACATTTCTCTTAAAAAAATATATACTGAGAACGACCCTTTACGGACCTACAAGCAACCCACAAACGTGGTGTATAGTAGATGACCCAAACTCCACTTTCCACTACCAAAAATTAAATTTTTTCAAAAACAAACTAGAAACCGATTTTTCATTTAAAAATGGGTTTATATTATTTAATAATGAAAATTTATTGTTATAATTTCTCTAAAACAGTAGAACGGAGTTAAAAAACTAAAAAAGTTTCACATGGAGGCCTACTTTTCTTGATTTTGACGCCATGAAATCTCTACTCATTTTTTGTTGGCCCGAAAGTTTTTTAATTCGTTCAAGATTTATTGTTTCAATTCCTAGGATGTCTCTGGACATTTCCCTTAAAAAACATACTTAGAGTGGAGCCTGTACGGACTGACCAGCAACCCACAAACGTGGTGTATAGTAGATAACCCAAACTCCACTTTTCACTACCAAAAATTAAATTTTTCAAAACAGTCTAGAAACTGATTTTTAATTTAAAAATTGGTTTATATTCATGAATAATAAAAATTTATTGTTAGAATTTCTCTAAAACGGTGGAACAAAGTTGAAAAACGAAAAAAATTTCCCATGGAGGCCAACTTTTTTTGGTTTTGACGCCATGAAATCTCTACTCTCTTTTGGTTGGCCAAAAAGTTTTTAATTCCTTCAAGATTTAATGTATCAATTTCCAGGATGTTTCTGCACATTTCCCTTAAAAAAATATACTGAGAGCGAACCTGTACGGACAGACCAGCAACCCACAAATGTGGTGTCTAGGAGATGACCCAAACTCCACTTTTCACTACCAAAAATTAAAATTTTTAAAAACATTCTAGAAACCGATTTTTCATTTAAAAATGGGTTTATATTCATGAATAATGAAAAGTTATTGTTAGAATTTCTCCGAAACGGAGGAACTAAGTTAAAAACAAAAAAAATTTCCCATGGAGGCCTACTTTTTTCGGTTTTGATGCCATGAAATCTTTACTCTTTTTTGGTTGGCCATAAAGTTTTTTAAATCATTCAAGATTTATTGATTCAATTCCCAGGATGTCTCTGCACATTTCCCTTAAAAAATATATTGAGAGTGGAACCTGTACGGACCAACCAGCAACCCATAAACGTGGCGTATAGTAGATGACCCAAACTCCACTTTTCACTACCAAAAATTAAATTTTTTTAAAACAACTAGAAATCGATTTTTCATTTAAAAATGGGTTTATATTCATGAATAATGAAAATTTATTGTTAGAATTTCTCTTAAATGGTGGAACGACGTTGAAAAACTAAAAAAATTTCCCATGGGGACCTACTTTTTTCGGTTTTCACACCATAAAATCTCTACTCTTATTTGGTTGGCCAGAAAGTTTTTTAATTCCTTCAAGATTTAATGTATCAATTCCCAGGATGTTTCTGCACATTTCCCTAAAAAAAATATACTGAGAGCGAAACTGTACAGACTGACCAGCAACCAATAAACGTGGTGTATAGTAGATGACCCAAACTCCACTTTTCACTACCAAAAATTAAATTTTTTCAAAACAATCTGGAAACCGATTTTTTATTTAAAAATTGGTTTATATTCATGAATAATGAAAATTTATTGTTATAATTTCTCTAAAACAGCGGAACGAAGTTGAAAAACAAAAAAAATTTCCCATGGAGGCCTACTTTTTTCGGTTTTGACGCCATGAAATCTCTACTCTTTTTTTGTTGCCAGAAAGTTTTTTAATTCATTCAAGATTTATTGTTTCAATTCCCAAGATGTCTCTGCACATTTCCCTTAAAAAATATATTGAGAGTGAAACCTGTACGGACCAACCAGCAACCCACAACCGTTGTGTATAGTAGATGACCCAAACTCCACTTTTCACTACCAAAAATTAAATTTTTTTAAAACAATCTAGAAACCGATTTTTCATTTAAAAATGGGTTTATATTCATGAATAATGAAATTTATTGTTAAAATTTCTCTAAAACGGTGGAACGAAGTTGAAAACGAAAAAAATTTCCCATGGAGGCCTACTTTTTTCGGTTTTGACGCCATGAAATCTCTACTCTTTTTTGGTTGGCCAGAAAGTTTTTTAATTCCTTCAAAATTTAATGTATCAATTCCCAGGATGTTTCTGCACATTTCCTTTAAAAAAATATACTGAGAGTGAACCTGTACGGACCGACCAGCAACCCACAAACGTGGTGTATAGTAGATGACCCAAACTCCACTTTTCACTACCAAAAATTAAATTTTTTAAAAAAAATCTGGAAACTGATTTTTTATTTAAAAATGGGTTTATATTCATGAATAATGAAAAGTTATTGTTAGAATTTCTCGAAACCTCCTGGTAATTGAAACATTAAATCTTGAAGGAATTAAAAAACTTTCAAGCTAACCAAAACAAAGTAGGGATTTCATGGCATCAAAACCGAAAAAAGTAGGCCTCCAAGTGAAACTTTTTTAGTTTTCAACTCCGTTCCACTGTTTCAGAGAAATTCTAACAATAACTTTTCATTATTCATGAATATAAACCCATTTTTAAATGAAAAATTGGTTTCCAGATTGTTTTGAAAAAAATTAATTTTTGGTACTGAAAAGTGGAGATTGTTTCATCTACTATACACAACGTTTGTGGATTGCTGTTCGGTCCGTTCAGGTTCTGCTTTCAGTATATTTTTTAAGGGAAATGTGCAAAAATATCCTGGGAATTGAATCATTAAATCATAAAGGAATTAAAAGACTTTCAGGCCAACCAAAAAAGAGTAGAGATTTCATGGCATCAGAACCGAAAATATTAGGCCTCCATGGGAAATATTTGAAGTTTTTAAACTTTGTTCCACCGTTTCAGAGAAATTCTAACAATAACTTTTCATTATTCATGAATATAAACCCATTTTTAGATGAAAAATCGGTTTTTTAGATTGTTTTGAAAAAATTTAATTTTTGGTAGTGAAAAGTGGTGTTTCGATCATCTACTATACACCACGTTTGTGGGTTGCTGGTCGGTCCGTACAGGTTTCGCTTTCAGTATATTTTTTAAGGGAAATGTGCTGAAACATCTTTGGAATTGAAACATTAAATCTTGAAGGAATTAAAAAACTTTCAAGCGAACCAAATAGAGTAGAGATTTCATGGCGTCAAAACCGAAAAGAATAGGCCTCAATGGGAAATATTTTTAGTTTTTTAACTTCGTTCCACCGTTTCAGAGAAATTCTAACAAGAAATTTTTATTATTCATGAATAGAAAATTTTTAAATGAAAAATAGGTTTCCAGTTTGTTTTGAAAAAATTTAATTTTTGGTAGTGAAAAGTAGTGGAGTTTGGGTCATCTACTATACAACACCTTTGTGGGTTGCTGTTCGGTCCGTAAAGGTTTCGCTTTCGTATATTTTTTAGATAAATGTGCAGAAACATCCTAGGAATTAAAACATTAAATCTTGAAGAAATTAAAAAACTTTCAGGCCAACCAAAACAGAGTAGAGATTTCATGGCGTCAAAACAGACAAAATTAGGCCTCCATGGGAAATTTTCTTAGTTTTTCAACTTCGGTCCACCGTTTCCGAGAAATCCTAATAATAAATTTTCATTAATCATAATTGGAAACACATTTTTAAATGAAAAATCAATTTTCAGATTGTTTTTAAAATATTTAATTTTTTGTAGTAAAAAGAGGAGTTTGGGTCATCTACTATACACCACGTTTGTGGGTTGTTGGTTGGTCCGTACAGGTTCTGCTTTCAGTATATTTTTAAAGATAAATGTGCAGAAACATCCTGGGAATTGAAACAATAAATCTTGAAGGACTTAAAAAACAAGAATACCAAAAAATAGTAGAGATTTCATGCGTCAAAACTGAAAAAATTAGGCCTCCATGGGAAATTTTTTTAGTTTTTCAACTTTATTCCACCGTTTCAGAGAAATTCTAACAATACCTTTTCATTATTCATGAATATAAACACATTTTAAATGAAAAATCTTTTCCAGATTGTTTTGAAAAAATTTAATTTTTTGTAGTGAAAAGTGGAGTTTGGGTCATCTACTATAAATCACGTTTGTAGGTTTTTGGTCGGTCCGTACAGGTTTCCCTTTCAGTATACTTTTTAAGAGAAATGTGTTGAAACATCTTGGGAATTGAAACATTAAATCTTGAAGGAATTAAAAAACTTTCAGGTAAACCAAAAAATAGTAGAGATTTCATGCCGTCAAAACCCAAAAAATTAGGACTCCATGGGAAATTTTTTAAGTTTTTCAACTTCGTTCCACCGTTTCAGAGAAATTTTTAAAATAACTTTTCATTATTCATGAATATAAACACATTTTTAAATGAAAAATCAGTTTCCAGATTGTTTTGAAAATATTAAATTTTTGGTAGTGAAAAGTGGAGTTTGGGTCATCTACTATACACCACGTTTGTGGGTTACTGGTCGGTCCGTACAGGTTTCGCTTTCAATATATTTTTTAAGATAAATGTGCAGAAACATCCTGGGAATTGAAACATTAATCTTGAAGGAATTAAAAAACTTTCAGGAATACCAAAAAATAGTAGAGATTTCTTGGCGTCAAAACCGAAAAAATTAGGCCTCCATGGGAAATTTTTTTAGTTTTTCAACTTCGTTCCTCCGTTTCAAGAAAATCTAACAAGAAATTTTTATTATTCATGAATATAAACCCATTTTTTAATGAAAAATCGGTTTCCAGATTGTGTTCAAAAAATTAAATTTTTGGTAGTGAAAAGTGGAGTTTCGGTCATCTACTATACACCACATTTGTGGGTTGCTGGTCGGTCCGTACAAGTTCCGCTTTCAGTATATTTTTTAAGGGAAATGTGCAGAAACATCTTTGGAATTGAAACATTAAATCTTGAGGAATTAAAAAACTTTCAGGCCCACCAAACAGAGTAAAGAAAAAAGTAGATAGAGCAACCGAATTTTGCTTTTTGCTAAACCATGATACTAAGAAACTTCCAAGAAATTGGCAAGTTCCACTAGCACTTTTACGATCAAGTAAACTTCCGGCAAAATCCACATCGGAATATCCTACCAAATTAAATTCAACATTTCTAGGATACCAGACTCCTAAATCAATAGTACCAAGCAAATATTTAAATATTCTTTTAACGGCATGCAAATGAGATTCCTTGGGACAAGATCGAAATCTAGCACAAAGACATACACTAAACATGATATCGGGTCTACTTGCAGTTAAATAAAGAAGGGATCCAATCATACCTCGATAAGTTTTTATGTCCACACATTTACCTTTTTCATCCTTGTCAAG